>RJWM01049982.1:0-10922 GCA_004363535.1 Dasyprocta punctata
TATGAGTCTCAAGAAGATAATGAAGTTTTGACTGAATTCAAAGACTTGTATCTAACACTTTATGAAATACAACTTTTAAACTATGAATGCAATTCTGTTTTCATTTTTCCCAATTTCTACTTAGCAGAAAACCTAAAATTAAACACATAATATTTTGCGGAGACAATATCAGTATTAAAATACTTGATTGGTAATTTATATTTTGATACATTATGAAGACTTACAGAGATGTAAGCCTAAGTGTTTTACAGCGATTGAAATAATAGAGGCAATCTATTTTTTCTGTAATGTTTGGACTAACATGCTAAGCTTCTCTAACCAGTTAGGGAAAAATCTATCAAAGAGAACAGTTATACTGCTATGTCCTTTAATTTTAGAAGCAAGTGAGGTAGGATAAATAAATTCAGCTAATGTAAAGAGAAATCTTATCCTAACATCGACTTTTAGGACTCTGGAGATGAGTCTCAAGGTACTAAGGGCTAAGAGAGGTAAACAACTACACTGGGGCAAAGAAGGGTTTTCTAAGCTTGGAGAAAAAAAGAAGCCAGCATAAAACCTATTTGCCACAAGTCGGATTTATAGATAGCAATTCAGATTCTTTAAAAGTAGCATTTTTAAAAAAGTTTTATTTAAAAATGCTAACTTTAGCATCCACATGGAAGCTTCTTAAATTTGAAGACTTTGAAACTCTGACCTCAGATCTAATAAATTAGACTATTTGAGCAGAATTTTAAATCTGCATTTAAAAAAAATGATCCTATGCAACTCTTTAAAGAAATGTTTGCTCATACTACTCAAAATAAATTTACAAAATCTATCTTTGCATGTACTTTACCATTTTCCTCAGGGTCTAATAAGTTCAATAAATTCAAATGAAGTTACTTCTAGCACATTAACACTGCTATATTAAATGCAATAGTGCACCATTTTTAGGAAGACCTCATAGTATGTGAACAACTTGTGATTTGACATCAACTATTTTAAGTTTGATTTTGTAATTTAAAAAGTTGGTCTTTCTCCTTGAACTTACTTTAATAACCTATGTACTATGCACAATTTTATCTGAATGCAACAACATTTTAAAAGTTTTATATCCCATCTCAGTTAAGGTGGCTAAGATCAAATGTAAAAAAAAAAAAAACTTGCTATGAATTATTTCAAGCAACCTTAAAAGGGATGCTGTAATTAACCCTCATTGCACAATGCTTAGGTTCAATAATTATCAGCGTGTGGTTAAAAATGTTTTATATATTTCTTCCTAGTCTCTCCAGTTGTGTTAATTTAGAATCAAACTCAAAACATATTTCATCTACAAATATTTATTTATTTGTAAATGATAAGGACTATTCATAAATATACCATAGTCCTCTCTTAGAAATATAATTTTGCAATATAGTCAAATACCAGGTCAAGGTTAAAACTTTTTTTTGGCTCATAAGTGTGTGTTTTAAGAGTTTGTTGAAGTGAAATCCAAATAATGTATTTACTTGATATGGCTCTGAAATGCATTTTAAACCTCACCTTTCTTTGATGTTTGAAAAGTTTTGCATCTATGCCCTTTACAAGGATCTCTTGAGTCTTTCACATGTAGCTCATGTGAATGGTGAGCTACAGTTTAAATTTTATTTAATTTCCATTATTTTAAATTTAAGTAGCCATACATACTTAGTTTTACATGAGTTACTTTTCTGTCACTGGAAGAAAATACCCAACACCTGCAATTTAAAGAAGGAGAGTTTTATTTTATCTCACAGTTTCAGCCAACGGTCAGCTAATTCCAAAGCAGAAATAGCATGGTGCAAAAGCCTGATGTGGGCAAACTGTTCAACCCACAGCAGTCTGAAGGCAGAAAGAGAACGTAGGAACCAGGGACAGTGATACACTTTCTGGGGTCACAGCCCAAGTGACCCACTTCCAATAAGGCCCCGACTCTTAACAGCACATTCTCTCACTGAACTCATCAGTGAGTTTACCAAAAATGATCTAATCACCTTCCAGACATATGAAATTTGTGGGATGGGGTAAGGGGATATTTTAGATCTAAACTATAACAAGGGACTAAGATATTAGAAGAGAACATCAAATAGACGATCCATCACCTTTCTTTCATGTTTTACTTACAATTTGCTTGTTGAAAATATCAGATTGCTTTTCTGTACTGTATCCTATAATAAGGTTTGGATTGAGTACTTCTTTGAAATCACATTTGATATCTTCCTGGGCCTATATATTTTCTCTAAACTGGAAATTGGATTTAAATTTATAATCTATTCAGGATGAATTTTGGGAAGAGCATACAGTAGTTGTTATCATGTGTTTTCATCAGGGCACCCATAGATGTAGCTGCCTTCTTTCATTGCATAGATCCACCAGTTCATTAGGGCTGTCAATGGTGACATTTTAGTTCTGCCTTCTTTCTTGGCTAAGACAGGAAGACATTTGTTAAAAGAATTTCCTTTGCAGGGTAAATATTTCAGAAATATATTTTTGTGGGAAAAGCTAAAAAATTATGGAATTCTTACCCATTCTTCTCAGTTTTCAACATAGTGGTTCAGGTCCTGAGAATCCTATGTTGGTCAATCATTATTTTCTTTAATTCTACAGTGACTCCATAAGTAACTATGACATATTTTGACTCATTTCAGTTGCTCTTCATAATCAACCTTTCCTACTCTTGACTTAGAATGAGGTTATGTTTGTACTTGAGATCACTGGTATAACTCTCGAAAGTCTCAGCCAGGTATGATGGTGCAATCCCAGCACTCAGGAGGCTGAGGCAGGAGAATTGCCATGAATTTGAGGACAGCCTGGCCTAAGTGAATTCAAGGACAGGACAGCTTCCACTAGACAATGAGACTCTGTCTCAAAAAGAGAAACAATAACAAAAAAAAAGTCTCAGAAAGCACATCTGCTTTTTTGCAGAATAAGATGTACAAGCATTATCATTAGGTCAGTCATTTTCCTGAGAAGATATTTACATTAACTGAAACGATTTTCAGAGACCATCATTTTGTCTCTTGTTTGGCTATTTTTTGTTTTTTGGGATTTTCTATGAACAATGTTAATAAAATAAAAATAAAGAAAGTTGTTGTAAGATCACACTCATATTTCCAAATCACATTCAGTTTTAAAGAGCTACTATGGAACTTCATTGAATCTGCATTTCAAAATTCTTTGTCCAATATAGAAAATGTTAGTTTTTAATAATATCAAGGTAAAATACTCATGATTTTTTATCCCATAGTACATGCATAATATTCTCTGTATGAAAAATAAAATAATACATAAAACATTGAACTTCTAATAGCTTAAGGAAATTTGTGCAGAATAATATTGACTATATAAGCATTATCTCCTAATACCAGTTGTTATAGACTATTACGTATATTTTTATATTCCAGGTAGGTATGAATATATATATATTTTTTTCCTATTAGAGATATGTAAACTCTATCAACCAAGGACAGTATGTAAACCTCTTGGGATACAACATGTATCTTCAGAGTTAGAATTTATATTGATATAAATAAAAACTGCACAATGTAATTTATCTAAATAATACCTAAATGTATTGGGTGTAAAATAATACATTCAGAATGCAGGTTGTAAATTTGCTTAGATTTAATGTGAATTCATGGTCAATATTTGAACCAACACATTTAACATATGCTTTTCAAGTAAATAGTTGGAATGTTTATAAAAGAATATGAAAGAATAAAAGTTTTATAAAAGAATATAAAGTTTATTGTTTTGGAAGTAACATTTGTACTCAGAGAATCAAAAATTAAGGTCTTCAAAAATGCTTTCCTTTAGTTGATTAAAAATTGGAGGTATACAAATATATAAAAAGTAGTTACAGACTCCAAATGCTATAATCCCAGCAATCTAGGGTGCTGAGGGAGAAAGATTACAAGTATCAGCCTAGTGCAATTTAGCAATATAATGAGAACCTGTCTCAAAATAAAAAATATAAAATTAATGGTTAAACATGTAGCTAGCTCAGTGAGAAGTCTTGGGTTTAATAAGGAGCACTGAGAATCCTGAATCTCATGTGTAGTAAAACAGGATTAGTAAGAGCAGAGGGGAGGAGGGAGACAGCTGTGTTTCATTTCCTGTCTTTTGTTACGTAGCACATTTTATTTCTGAACAAATTTTAAAAATAATTTTACATTTTCAAAATATGATTCTAGATTTCATTGGTTCTCAGCTGTCCTAAGTATGTGTGAGCATCATTCTTGGAAGTCCCAAAACTGATAACTCTGATGATTCTGATGAAATGCATTTGGAGTCTGCAACTGAACAAATGATCTGAATAATGACCTGCATAAAGGCTTCTGCAAGAGTTTACACTGTTTTTTAAGTTTTTTATTTGTTGTTGTTATTGTATTTTTAAGTGAATGGATTGCATGGTAACTCAGAGTGAGAAAAATTTATTAATGGACCATTTTCTGTGTATACACAAAAGGAAACATAACAAAATGAAATCTATGAAACTATTAATAAACAGCTATTCTAAATGTGCTAGAAAGGAAAACATTAAATGCTACTGCATTGGATTTGAAAGATTAAAGCTCTTAAAAACGTCTTTTCTTTTATCTGTGAGATAAATATACATCCGAAGCAGTGACTAAAAGATCACTATGACCAGCTCTAAAAATTTACTTGGTAGCAGATGGACTTCATATATCTATTTCATATTTCATGATCAGGGAAGAGGAAGAAAGGAGAAACAGTGAGAGAGAGTGAGAGTGAGAGAGAGAAGAGAAAAATGTGTCTACTTTTCTTCATGTATTTTTGTTGTTCTGTTATTAGACACTTTCATGTTTCAGGCTTTTGTGCTCATAATGAAATGTACTTCTTGTCATTATGGACTTTTTTTTTTTGCCTCTTGCAATATCTTTGTTCACAAATCTTTTGTTTTATATTTATACCATCATTCTAAGTTCCTTCTTATTGTTGGCGTATCATATTTTTATCATTTTATTTTTAAAACATTTGACCATATCTCATAAACAATATAATTGATTTATGATTTTATACATTTTAACTATTTCTGGCTAGTGGTTAGCCTTTTAGAACAATATAAATTTACTGTACCTGTACGAAATTACTGAAATCTTTCTTCTTGCTACTGGTGCTCTACTAGTTTATATGCTGGTAGTTCTTTTATTCTCATTCTCAGACCTTCAGAATCATGTGCACTTTAATATTATATTGTATTTAACTCTTGTGTCCTAAAATTTTAACATTCTATTTTATCATCAACTCTTTAAGTTGCTTCCTTGGCATTTGTCTGAATGTTCATGTACTGCAAATAGACCTAGATTTTTCATTCATACTCTGATTTTAACATTGGAAATAAAATTTAGAATTCAAAATTACTACAAAAGAAGCAATCAGTAGATAGAAGCACCATGTCTAAATCTATTTTCTTTGGTTTTGCACAACCTATATAAATAAAGTTTATTAAAATTGCCAACATTTGAATTGAGTTTTGCTTGTTATTTTGACATAATATCATTTGGTACTTCCTAAGGTAAAAACATCATTTCATAATTTAAAAATTCACTTATTTTTTTCAGAATTTAATGAGAATAAAATACTAATATACTTTGAGTATATTAGGTAGTATAATAGTTATTGATTTACACTCTCATAACTTTTTATCTAATGGAATTTACATGGTCTACTGACATTTTAATGTAAGTGTAAGAAAAAATATGAATTGTGAAACAATACATATTCTGGAATGTATTTCCAAGAAGTTTCATATAAATGTGCAAGATGTGACAGTCTGCCAAAGGTATAATGAGAAATAGCAACAAGCTGAAAACCAAAGCAAAATACCAAACTGGGAAAGAGTATGAATTGCATCACAGCAGTTGAAAAGACAGAAATACCACCTTCCTTTAATTATGTCAAATATGCTTCCAAATGAAAATCAATGGGAAAAAACCTTGATGTTCAATGTCAAGTACTACTTTGGCTCTTCTGACGTTCGAATGATCTTCAAAGATTTCTAGGTTTTTATGTTCATAGAATAACAGGTTGGCTGTTGCCCTTAGTACTTTTGCTTTTCTGTGCTACAGTTACAGATTGGATGCAGCATGTTTCACCGTTTACCAGCTGAAAGTCTACACGTATTTTAGCCTTACTTATCCACTGTATTACTACTATGTTATGTCACAGATACTTTTACTATAATGCAAAAGCTGTGGATTTAGGGGTCAGCCCTCCCAGATATGCATGATCTTAGTTCAGATTCATTGTCTAGAGCATTTTGTCTGAGAGCAGTCCCAATCTCCAGGACCAGTAGACTGAGCTGCATTATCACTGATGCTCTGGGAGAAACGACTTAGAATGTAAGATTTTCTTGTTCTTGTTCCTTTTATCACAGAACTTGTACTGCTTATTTCTTCTTTTACAAAGTAGGCCTAAATTACTGTAAGTCTTTGGGAACAGAGCCCTGTTAAGCCTTCTCTCCAGGTAAACAAAGCCTTTATTATCAGACTGCATACCAATATTTCCTTTCCGTCAGGAATACCTGTCACTGAATTCATTGCCAGACTACAGCTGAGAAATAGTTAACTTCAGGACATGCAGTTTTGCTATATTAATTTTTCAGTATATTGATCCTTGCATATGATTTCTAGAGCAAAATATGTTTTTATTTTTATGTTGGTAAAATTTTCAGGGGTAATGTGATACTATTACATAACTAAGGGCATCCTGTGAACTGGGAGTGAAAACACCACTGCCTTAGTACTTCTTTGGAGAATTCCCAAACCCAACAGTCTTCAAAATTAACAAAAATGTACTGAAATAATATAGTAGGATTAATTTTAGTGTGTAATAAATATGAAATTTTGGTATATAATAATTATATGAAATTTTAATGTCTCCCAGTTAGTACTATTCAGCCCTTTAATGCATCATGAGACAAAATGAAGAAAGCCACATACAGATGAATTTGTTTAAATATATCAAATTTTAAAGTTCAGTAGGTTCTGAAACAGGACTGGTAAAACACAAACATTTGTAAGATGTATCAAGTAACTTACCTAGTAAACTAAATGTTCAGTCAGTAAAGAAATTGGTTGTGTGGTTTAGAACAGGAATTTAGTTTTCATGTTATCAAAAATAGTTTTGAATTTTAGACAAGCTAGAAGACGAGCAAGCTGATTGCAAAAACTTAGGCAACTAATAAGGTTGTATTGAAATATGCGTGGAAATGCAGAAGAAATGGAGAGACTGGAGAAAAAATTGTGAATGGAATAGCACTCAGCCATGGAATGGAGCTGGGAAGTTGTTATCGAAGGTTAGAGAAACACCTAGACTGATGAACACTATTTCAAGGCCAGTACCTTGTCTTCCCAGGAATGTGGGATTTCATGTTGTTACTAATTTTCAGATGAGCAAGTCGAAGTGCACAGAGATAATGTTCCAAGACCAGTATCCAACCTCAATATTAATCATGAAGTGTATGTTCATAATATTGTGGTGTCTGTTAGCTACCTGTGTTGGTAGAGGTAAAGGAAATATAAGGGCGCTATTTTGTGTTGAGTGTTTGGATCCGGAATGTATCCCAAAAGTTCATGTTTTAAAGGTTTGGTTTTCAGGGTAGTGCCACTGGGAGCTGGTAGAACCTTTAGGAGTTAAGGTCTACTGGGAGGTCTTTAGGTCACTGTGGGTGAGCCTCCATGTACCCCTGCCATTCCTCTCTTTCTCTTTGCTTCCTGGCTCAAGAAGTCAGGATTTTTTTTACTGTGCTCCTGTCCTGTGTGCTGCTCTCATCAATCTGACAAATGCAAACCAAAAGAAATCTTTTCTCTTTATAAGTTAGTTATTACTATAGTAATGGAAAACTGTTTAACATAGTGCTTTTATAAATTGGGAAAGAGATATGATGCTATATTATTAAATAGATTATTTTTCAATGACTCCAATATTGCAGATTTACCCACATTAATTACATCAGTAAATGAAAACCAAATGATGTAAAGCAATAATTTGAGGCCTAAGGAAGAAAATGTGAGGTAAAATTAACCTTAATGTCAAATGGTAATTAACTTTTGCATAGGAGTGGAAAATTTGAACTAACAATACCAACAGTGTGAACCTACTAATAGCCAATTAAACTGTTATTTATACTGGCCTTCAGGTGAGTCCTTTTGTCAGTTATTATTAAAACTCTAACCTCATTAGAATATAAACTGGTTATCAACATCAAATGCTCACTGAGCATGTAGCACAGATTTATATAAATTATATCTGTTTAATTAGGAGCAATTCAAAACTCAGAACAGCTATCTAAATCGGCTATTAAAATTTTAAAAATAATAGAGTAGAAGCAAAGGATTTTTAATTTTTATTCTGTTCTACTTCATGAAGAGTCCCAGGACATTTGAAAGTTTTAAGTGTTGAGGACAGAAACCTTTCAGAAATTCATATTTTTATGAGTATTGATTAAATGTATATCATTTATGACACATATATAATATTTACATATGTATGTTAAATAATTATGCAATTTGTTCTAGGTACTCTTTTCAATAAAGTTTTAATTTTATAAAATTTTTAAACTTACAAAGCCATTAAAAACATAACAAAGTTATCCTATACTCAGGTTCTGCTTTTGCTTACATGATACACTAGATTAGTATGTTTGTCACAATTCATAAACGAATTCTAAAACTGTATTTTAAACTACATTGTATCTTGTATTGAGAGTTCCGTAAGTTTTTACCTAATGACTTTTTTCCATTCCAGAATTATATTACATTTTCTTATAGTATCTCCATGGGCTCCTCTTTATGATAATAACCTCTAGACACACACACACACGTGTGTGTGTGTATGTGTGTGTGTGTGTGTAATCTCTATCGCTATCTCTATCTCTATGTCTCTATCTGTATCTCCATCTCCATCTCCATCTCCAACTCTATCTCTATCTCTATGTCTGTGTCTATTTCTATCTCTATACAGAGTCCACCAAAAAATGTATACACACTTCAGAGAAAGAAAAATAGTGTGATATTTTTTCAACAGATGCTGTTGCCTTCACATGGGGTGCCGCAGAGGATGTCATATATCACAGAAAATTCACAACACTGCCAGCCCTTAGAGAAGATATTGAAAATGCATGTGCAGCAGTCTCAATGACCAAGGTTACCCAGCAGCAGTTCACTGTACTAATAATGTTTGGAAGTGCATGGATACCACTTTGAGCACCTCCTGTAACTGTAGAGGTCAAAAGTAACTTGTATTAATCTCATGGTGTCTCAATACCTGTAGTTTTCAAATCTTTATACTAGTTTTTCTTTCCCTGAAATATTTTACATTTTTGGTAGTCTTTCTCTCTCTCTCTTTCTCTTTATATATATATATATATATATATATACACACAAAACATTACTCATAAAATGTACAAATATACTTTATCTAAATATATTTATCTACATATATTTATGCACATAAATATGTACATATATTATGTAATACATATATAATACATATGAATGCATGCACATGTGTGTATGTGTTCCTTATAACGAAACTACATGATTGAGGCCTATTTTATAGATGGAGCAATGATGACTCTGTGGCACACCAAGAACACTGGTGAATTTAACTCAGATCTCTCTGATTTTAGTATTTTGTATTTCTACTATCCTGTCACATTTATTTGTATAATTTTGCCAAAAGATAAATCCAGTGCTAATAAAATGAATGAATGTTTTACCACATAAATTTTCAAAAGATACAAGATAAAGATATATGCATGAAGAAGAATTATGGTTAGGTATATTTTCTAACTTCTTTTTTTATTATTTTGCATATTGAATCTGTTTCCAAGATTGTCAGTTTTGTTGATTCCACCAAGTCATTGGTCCTCCAGCTTTCTAGAAATCCACAGCAGCAGAGGGGACTGAACATCTCCCTGGGAAGAGGTGGACATGAGTGGAACAGAGCACCAGGCATTGTGACTTTGGCTTCTCAGAGTGAAGAGCACCCCATCCGTTCTTGACCCAGAGTTAGTGGTGGCGCCCATCTCAGGAGGACTTCAGCATCTTGGGCAATGAGCACCTTAGTGGTGATGCCGAGACTGACATTCATGGTTCTTGCCTTGATTTCCAGAACTTTCTGGTTCACTTACCTGATTTTAGAAAGAATGAAGATCCCCATCAAGTTATGGAAAAAGAAATTCTGTCCAGATCTAAAAGTCAGATTTAACTTATTCAAGCAATGGACTTATGGAGATCTTTTCATAATATGTCATTATGTTGTATATTATTATTATTATTATTATTATTATTATTATCTGCCTTATTGAGACAGGGTTTCACCATGCAGTTCAGGCTGTTCTTGAACTCACTGTGTAGTCTAGGCTGATCTCAAATTCTCAGCAATCCTCCTGGCTCAGCCTCCCAAGTACTGGAATGGCAAGCATGCAACACAATACCCAACTAGCTAGTTATATTTTGATAGAATCATAAGTCTGAAAGATATTGAGAACACTTAGTTCACTATTTTTCAAAACATATTGTGAAATATTAGTAGCATGGAAAAATCACATTTTGAAGGTCATTACAACTATTTTTTATATAAAATAGCCCAGAAATTAAAAACATCACAGGTATCAATAATAGATAATGTTTTATGGATCCCATGTTAATTAAAAAAATCTCAAAGTATTTCATAACATAAGCAATAATCAACCAAGGTTAAAAACTATTGCTTTAATGCAATGCTATTTGTTCGCTTAAATACTCTCACAAATATAGCTTACCATGTTTTTTTGTGTTGAAAGTATCTTAGTTTCTTGTAGCTTCTTTTTGAAGTACACAATATATTACTGTTATGTGTAGTAGCCCTACTGTGAAATAGAACACAGGAACATGGTTTGAAATATCACATAGTGC
>RJWM01049983.1:0-10922 GCA_004363535.1 Dasyprocta punctata
TTCTTCTTTGCAGTTTTAACTATTTTGGTGATTGAGAGCATTTCTTTTAGTTTTGTGTAATTTGAAAATCAACAGCTAATGGAAATATTCTATTCCTTCAAGAATTAAAATACACAGAAACTATACTTGACCTTCCTGTGTGTTGCAGATACTGGATTAAAATTGTCCACAATTGCGATTTTTTGTGGCAAAATGAGCAAATGTCTTGGATAAAAATAAATCAATGCTTTCTGCGAAAACCCCTTGATCTCTGAGACTGATTGCCTGCTGTAAAATCCTCAACTTCTTATATGACTGAGTGTGTAGATACCTGTTTATCACTATGGCAGAATCCTTGGACAATTTCCTATTGATACTGGATTATGTAAGGCATGACCAGATTAAGACAGCTCCACATTGCCCCTTTACACTTAGGGGAAATGAATGAGTGTCTGGAAAACAGACTTTGGTGTTGAAATATTTGTCTAAGAAAGGTTTGCAGACAATTAGCTAATCATTCCTGAATTCTACCCAACTCAATTCATTATCCGGTGTATATATAGAGAGTTATCCCTGTCTTCTTTTTAAAAGCCTACGAGTAATGACCAAGAAAATAGTCAAACAAGAAGTCACTAAAATGTAAGAAGATAGGAAATAGTCCTTCTCTTACGTTATAAATATTTAGCAAGATAGCAAAGAAATACTCAAAAATGGAAGAGAGATTTTTAGTGATGAGAGAGATTTGAAATGTACTAAACTATTAAAACATCAAGCTGTTCTCAGGCTAACTACAAGAATGTCTACAATGTCCTCTTTCCATCAAGTGCTTTAAAAGACTCACAAACCCTGACAATTAAGATGAATGGTGATATTACAATGAGAGATAAAGCCTCTTTCTGGTGCATAAATGGGACAGAAAGCCTCGTATGTCTTAGTTACTTTTCTCTCATTGTGGGACAAAATACCCAACAGGCAAAATTAAGGAAAGAAAGATTTATTTAGCTCACTGTTCATGGAGGCTTCAATCCATAATCAGCTGTCTCTAAAGCAGGGTGGCACAGGAGCAACACCGCAAGGTGGCGGAAGACAGCAAAAGCAGCATGAGGGAAAGGAAGGGAGAACTAGTCTCCTTTCCTCCCCTATATTGTAAGAAGGCTATACCCACCCCACCATGGGTGTAGCACTCATACCACCTCCTTACCCTCCTCTTGCACAGACTGAGGATGTTTACAAAGTAAAGACTCTGACTCCCTGCTGAGTTGCTTAATTAAACTTCTAAACTTCTCAAGTTGATACAATGTATCAAGCATTACAATTTCTAACTGAGGTCTTGCAACTATTTTTCCCCTCCCTCTCTTCCTTGTTCCTTTCCTTTGGCTCTTCTTTCATTTTTTGTTCATGCATGCCTGCATTTTTTGTTATAAATGACTAATTCACGTTCAGTTACTACCTACACCTTGCCTTCACATAACTAAAAGTTCTGTTACTCCAAAAATGTGAGATTTTCAAGTCTTCTTTGAGGATAAATTAAATTTTTTTATCAAATGTCACTTTTTCATTCATGGTAGAACACTAATCAATGGTTTTACTCCCAATTATATCTTTCTTTTATCTGAAAAAATGAAAAAGTATGAAATATAAACTGATACTGGTTATGCATACTATATAAATAATATTTTGAATAAGGATATATTAGGTGGCAATATAGTGGTTGTTTTTTTTTTTTTTTTTTTTTGGTTGTTGTTGTTTTCATTGGGGGGGTACCACTGGGAATTGTACTCATGATCCTGCAGTTCCCAGGCAAGCGCTGTGCCACTGAGCTATATTCCCAGTCCATAATTGACTTCTAATTAAGTTTTTATAGAAGATACAAGAATCAAACCTGTTTCCATACTTCTAAAATTGACAATGGCCAGTATTTATCTAAATCCTTTGCAGTATAACTGTGAGAGCTCTCACTATACATATCATCATTTCATCTTTGATGATAGTTTTACTCAAAGTAAATTTTATAATCTAAGTGCCAAGCAGACTTTTCTTCTATCTCAAATATTAACAAATAGTTTACTCTCAAGTAGGCTGCTTAGTGATTAACAAGAAAATTGCACTGCGATTATTCCACTCTGGGACTAATACTTTCAGCAGTTCGGCTAATCATTACTTTGGCACCTTAGCAAATGTAACATCAGTTAATGTGCTTGGCCAAAGGGAGTCAGTGCATTATAAATGAAAAAACTCATCCACTGAGGTGTTATTGTGTGGAGAAGAGGGAAACAGTCCTTCTTTATTGCACTATGAATTATTTATGAATTTTTCAAAGAGAGAACACTACAGGGCAGGGCATCAGAAAGTGTGCTGGGAAACGTGTTCTTAAACTACCGTATATAAACTCTTATCAGAAAACCTAAATATGAGCAAGATTTTTGCCCTTAATTTACATTTTGAGAAAATAAACATCTACATACATTTCCAGTACGTTTACTTTCAAAAATGCTTTTCTAGTTATTTAGAATGATAATAAAACAGATTCCCTTCAGATTTGCTTAAGGACTTTCAGACTACTTCAGCATGAAAGGAAAGGAAAAATGGCCCTCCTTTTTTAGAGGTCATTTAATTATGGTAAGCTCTAAATTACCCTGCATTATAGTGTAAAACATGTGTTTCATTTTATACTTGAGAAACTCTGGCCTTACAAAAATCTGAAAGGAAGAATCTGTCTTATGTCTTAGTAGCAAAGATTTCATGGCCAATATCTATGCCTATCTACCTATCTACCTAGATTTATGTATACGTGTAAATACATTTGCACAAAGTATGTGTGTGTGTGTGTGTGTGTGTGTGTGTATATATATATTACATGTGTGCAATTTATATATGTCTTTGTGCCTATGACAATATAACTTCTATCAGGAATGCATAAACATACACACAAATGCACACATATATGTGTGTATATAACAGCGTACATGATATAATTTTAAAATATTAGCATTGAATTTATCATCTATCATCATATAAATGTTAAATCTTGGTTTAGCTAGGCTTTTCACATTGAATTACTTCATTGATAAAATCTCCCAGTTACTATAAAAATACACAACTCACTTGCATTTTGGTTCTCGTTATATGTTCTCAATAATAAGCTGTAGAACTTGTTATTAACTCTCATGTACTAATTCAAAACTGTTTCCACTTTGGTAAATGAATCACTCTAATATTATCTTCATTATATTGTTATGCCCTATTTTTTACCCTTCATATGCCTTTATCTCATGTCTTTTGATTTTGCAACTTCATTTCTGTGACCTGTAATTTCAAAGGTGTACCTTGAAATACCTACTTTGCCTGTGCCTATGTGTATTCAGAACACATGTATACTAGTCGGAACAGGCTAATGTGAGGGAACAAATATACTCCAAAATTTCAAATTACCATTTCTTATTCTGCCCCTTGACCTGTTTTAATAGATAAATATTTCTTGAACACAGCCAAGCTTATTTGTTTGTGTATTGTCTGTGGGTAGTTTTGTGTTACATCTGTTAGTAAATAATTCTTTTAATTTCTATTCTGCACAATGTAGGCAGAGCAATAGCATTAATATTCAAAGACAACTACAGTGGTACCTCAGTTCATGAACTTAAATCAGTTCCATGGCTCTGGGAAAGATGATAATGTTTTGTGTTTGTGTTTTCTTTTGCTATAATTATGGGGAAAGTATTTACTTCTTCAATAGTCAAACTAACATTTTGTATCTTTAAATTCACCCCTGGCAAACTCTATGTTCTACCTCACTAGTCATTTTTTTCCTGCTTGCTTTTCCCTGCTCTGCCCCTGTGAAGTGGGAAAACCTGTTAAGCGGCAATAACATAGGTCTAATATTACTTTCTGAAGGAAAGTAAAGATTTGATAAGGTTTAATCCTTGTGTTTCCTTATTTTTCCTTATTAGTACCATCAGTTTTCTCCAACACCATTTAGAAGAGATGCCATTTGGGTTAGCGTGACCATTGTCCACGTGCTCATGCAACTAACATTTTTAAATTAGTTGACTAGGAAGGCAGGCTCTTTACCCAATCCCATTCTATTTTATTTCTAGTCTCAAGGGTAGTGCTTGAATGTAAGGAATGAACAGTATTTATTTAATAAGTTTTCTTACAAATAATCTGTTGAATAAAAGGAAAAGAATTCGAATGCTGAGTGAACTTGCATTATTCTATTACGCAAACATATTCAATTTTTATTTCAATTATAATCTCCTAAGGAAGCATTCAGGTGATTGCCATTTGTGTACTTTTAATAAGAAGGATGTATAGCTCTTTAAAGGGCAGCACATTCCATGATTGAGCTTCTTGAACTCCTGTACCAATCTTTTCAATGTTAAATTAATTTTTGTAAACTTACACTCTAGCTCTAGTGCACTTTTAAATGAGTGAAATAGTATCTGATCTATTGAATGAAGGGCATATTTTTATATGTGAAGGTAAAATATTTTCTGTATATGTATTTCTTTTTATTATGATAAACCAATGAATGGTGTCATTTTCTTTTTAAATCTTATCTTTCTCATAATATTTAGTGTAGGGTAATGTTTGCTGATGAAATGCAAGTATTTATGTATTCATTTGCAATTGTTATTGTAGATTCCTCAGTATATGTAAGAAATAATACAAGGAGACCCCATATACAACTTACCATTTCTTGCAGATGGCAGCATTGTACGAAACTATGTCACGTTATTGCAATAAGGAATCATATTAATAAAGACACTGGTCTTACTTAGATGTCATCAGATTTACTCTCATTCATAGCTCTGTGTGTGTGTGTGTGTGTGTGTGTGTGTGTGTTTAGTTCTCTGTGATTTTATTAAATGTGCAGATTTATATATTCATCACTACAGTCAGGTTACAAAAAATAACCAAATTTCTATTACAAAAGAGCTTCATTATTACAACTGTACCGTGTCTGATAGTCCTATCTCTCTTACCACTAGTCTGTTTTCATTTCTAAAATTTTCTCCTTTAGAAGATGTTATAGAATTGAAATGAAGCACTATATAACATTTTTAGGAATGGCTTTCACACTCAAAATAACCTGTTTAAACTGTCAATACCAAAATTTCCCTTTTATTTTCTGAGTATTTCATGGCATGTATATACCAGAATTGCTTAATCACAAATTGCTTAAAGTGTGTCTGAAGCTATGATAGAATTATGATAAATTATACTGCTCTGAACATTGATATACAATTTTGAACAAATATGTTTTTCAATTATAGGATGAGTATCAAAGTACAAGATAACTGATTTATATGACAATTGCAAAGGATTACCACCGTTTAAAAAATTAACCTTAAAGTTTTATTGATAAGAAGGAGATTTCTGAGTAGCAGAATGTCCTAAGCACATGATTATTAATTTCATTTGGTAGTTAGTGTGTACAAATCAAAACGTCAGTGATGTTCACAGACATAATACTAATTTCAACCCACAGAGGGAATATGTTCTGCCCTCATCGGTTTTACTAAGTCTTAAAAGGATGTAGACAGTCATAATCTAGTGGTTAACAAATACAGTAATGACAGACCAACCTCTGAAAAGGGGTTTGAAGAGGTTTCAGGAAACAGAAAGGTATTCCTTGCTTTTGGGAAAGAAGAATCAACATAGTGAAAATGGCCATACTCCCCAAACTGTTATACATACTTAATGTAATCCCAATCAAAATACCATTAGCCTACCTCAAAGAACGAGAGAAAAGATGACTAAAATTTATTTGGAACCAGAAGAGACCTAGAATAGTAAAAACAATTCTGGGCCATAGTTGCAAGGCAAGGAGTATCAGAATTCCTGACTTGAAATTATACTATAGAGCAACTGTGTTATAAACTGCATGGTACTGGGGGAAAAAAACCCAAGGATCAGTGGATGTAGAAACAACTTCCAACGTACACAACCAGGTTATATTTGAAAAAGGGGTCAAATGCTTTTATTGGAAGAAAGATAGCCTCTTTAATAAATAGTGCTGGAAAAACTGAGTTTCTACATGCCAAAGACATAAACTAGACCCATATTTATCACTATGCTGTAAAATAACGTCAAAATGGATCAAAGATCTAAATACTAAAATAGAAACACTGAGTCTGATGGGAGAGAGAATAGGTAGAACTCTTGAAGAAATAAGTGCAGGCAAAGACTTTAGGAACAAAACTCTGATTATATGGTAAATATAACAAAGAATCAACATCTGGGAGGTCATCTGATTAGAAATTTTATGCACAGAAAAAGAAATCACTAACAGAGTGAAAAAGCAACTCACGGGGAGGGAAAAAATTTTAGCTAGTTGTTTCTCAACTAGCTAACTAGGACTAATATCTAGATCATTTAAATTGCTTTCAATTTTTCTTTTTCAAGACCTCATTTAGAACCTCAAAATCTAAAAATGTATTGCTTTTAAAAGTCTTACAAACATTCAAGGCACTCTTGAAACTCTTTCCTTCAAATAAGATCTTCTTAGTTAATCAGTATCTTTTCTTCTTTTGTAAAGCATGTAAGTCTCAGATATTTTCTCTGATTTTTACTATATTTATTGCACATGTAATTCTCTTAACTATCATTTGGACTTCTGGACAATAAGAATATATCTTTCTGACCTCAGGTTGGGGCTAGTAAGCAGCATAGCACTTTTGCCACAGAAACATGCAGTTTCTTTTAATCATCAACATACTGAACATGTGCTTGATGGACTGAACTACAAATCATATAGATAGAAATAGCTTTCCAAGCAAATCCAAAGGACCAGTCTTTGATCTGTGGAAGCTGAGGAATCTTTACTTATCAAAAGGAAGGATCTTTTTAAAAATATTGAGTGAAGATCCCTAAAATATTATTAGAAAATCTGGGCATGTTGCATTAAATATCCCTTTCACCAAATACTCTAGAATGAAAAAAGAGAAAAGAAGATTATTAAAAAGAGATAGAAGAGAGAAAAAAATGCAAGTTTTTCTGTCTCTTTCTATTTTTTTTTCTTTTCTTTTTTTTTTTTTTTTTTTGTTCCAAGAATTGAACTCAGGGCTTCGTGCTTGCCAGGCAGGCTCTGTGCAGCTATGCTTTTTCCTCAGCCCAAAACTCCAAATTTTTAAAGATAACCTCAAAAGTAAATCTTCATCTTCATTTGTTTGCTGTTTTGTTGGTTTCTTTTGATGCTTTTGCAGAGTACACTAATGGCTTAAACATTCTATTATGGCAGAATAATTGTATTTATAGTGTTATGGCTTTCTTTCATTTTTTTTATTTGTGTTAACAAAAGTACTATTTTCTGATTATGCTACCATGACCGCTTCTAATACATGGGGTGATTATTAGTGATTAATTTCAAATGTCTATGATCTTTTATTTTGTTTTCATGTACTTTAGGCTGTACTCTGCATAGACATAAATCATAGTGATATCTTAATGCTAATAAGATTGAAAGTTATTTGCATGATCTTATTACACACATAGATGTCAGCCCTGTTGACCTGAATTTTGTGAATTTGCAAAGTGCAGAATTGATATTTCCAAAGGTCATTTGAAAATTCCAGCTGTGGTAACTAGAATGTATTGCAAATGAATCTTGCCATCATCTGGCACTTTTTTAAATCAGTGCTGTCATCGATTTGGAGATTTGCTGCTAAACAGTAAGTTTATGAAAAAATACAGCATTGATTAGCTTACTTTAGATTTTTTTTGGGACGTCACTACTCTGTTTCCTTTCTTGCTCTTTCTTCACTCCTTTTCTTTCTTTCTTTCTGAAAGCTCATCTCTTTACCTTTTTGTTTTGTTTTCCTGTGAAAAGAAAGTATCATATAGTTACCTCAATCAATTTGTTCTGTTTAATTTCTCATATTGTTAATACCTATATAGCCTACTTGCACTTTTTTAACTGTGTGTTGATTAATCAATTATGTTGGCTAAAATACAAAAGAGATCTGTCACAAGTTAGAGAATGGCAGATCATTGTAAGCACAACTTTATATCTTGCAATTATGCATCAATATCATGACCCTTAATTTCAAAATGAAGGCATTTCTTTCTGGGAGCATATAATAAAATCAAAAGTGTATTTTTTTAAGAAGTGGAAAATCTTGTTAGTGAAATCTGGAAAAAGTAGTCTGCTTTCTTAATCCCTACTTTGATCCTATTTCAAGGGTTTGAAGGAAAGCATAAGCCGCAGAAGAAAAAACTCCTTCAGTGTTTTTTTTTTCCTAGAATTGGAAACATTTATTGATGTTTAGTACCCTAGATCATTTTAAACAGTTTTTGTAAGTTGTTAGATATTTCATATATTCTAGTTTTCAAAAGTAAGAATAAAATGAAGTAATAAATGTTGCTGTTAGGAATATCTGAATGTACACATGGTTAAACACAGGCATAATTTATTTTATTACATCCACATTGTTTTCTTGGAAATATAGGTCTGACAGTCTTCTACGTCACTCTTGCATACATACTGTGAATGGGACACACATCTGTTTTATTCGTCAGTAATCTTTCACGTTGTAATAACATTTAATCAAAATGTTACCTACATTTTTAAATTACCTAAAATTTATGTAAATTTTTTCTGCTAATATTTTTCTGTTTAAAGTATTTTTGATTTTAAGGAAGAATGAATAATGTGTGAGCCTATTAATGAGCACTTATAGTCTTTCATATGTTTTTGTATGTATTGTTATGTGATTCATTCACTGTATAATTTGCTTTGCAGATATAATTTGTTGTTGGTATGTATAAGTTTTTCTTCAAGAACAACTCCAACATGAAACTTCTCTAGAAGCACATATGGGTAATCATAGTTTACCATTATAGCATCTAAAAAATAGCTCTTCATTTTTGAATCCTTTATGGTTGGCCTTTGTAATGCTAGGGGCTTTGAATAAAGCTACACAAATATTGTTTGGAAAACCACACTGGTGTTAATTTTGAACCATTTCTAATCAAATTCCTAGCCTCAAACACACTGGCTTTGAGAGACCAGGAATAGATTAGGATTAGCATCATTGCCCTGGAGTGGTGTTGAATTCCTCAAGCATGGGTATCTTCACAGGGCCTCAGCTCTCAGAAACAAATTTTCAAACAAATTCCTATTAGCAATGAATTTGGAAGGTGCAGTACGGAATCAGAAAAGATACAAGCCAGTTGTAATTTTTTTTCTGAAGAACAAGGATTTGTTATGTCATAAATGCAAATGGTAAACACTGTTGCAGCATCAGAATAGGCCTCAAAGCATGACCAAGGGCACTTAGCCAGCTCCTGGGTGTGATACACTGAGCTGAAAGCAGAAACAGTCTTATTTCCATGTTAAAACTGAAGCATGCTAAACATTATTTTCAATGTTTTTCCTCAATGTTTCTTACGACACCTCTTCTGGTTTTTTGTTCGTTTGTTTGTTTGTTTTGGTGGGGGGAGAACACAGTATTTGCTACGGTGTTGCCAATAATATCAAATCCCTATAATGGAATGCAGGAAAAATTTTCTCTTTGGCGTAGTACCCAAACTTCAAAATAGGAATATCACTTTCGCTTTAAAAGACAACAGGTTTCGTGAATAAAAATATATATAAATGGCTAATTTTGTCCTTGACCTGATTGTCTTCTTAGAGTTGATTACGTTGTTTTAATTTTTAAAGTTGTAACGAAGTATGGTTAAAAAACAAATGTGTATGTATGCAGCATATTACACAGAAAACAGACACACTGAGAAATGTTTAGCAAAATCAAATAATTTAAGAAATACATCATCTCACAAATTTATTCTGTCTGTGTGACAGAGAGACAGAAATGAGCCAAATATCCCTATCTCTTTTTCTCTCCCTCCCAACTTTCCTCTCCCTTCTGTGTTTGTTCTGTTCTGTAAGTAAAATGAAATATTTTTTCCAAATTGCAATAATTCAATAAAAATGTCAGTGATATTATGTTATTTTCCTTTATCCATTATGGAAAATACATCTGCCCAATTGTTATAGTTTGGTTCCTCACCCCGATGCAGTGTCAAGGGAGATGGAAACTTTAGGAGATGAGACATTTGTAGACAGTAGTTCACCGGCCCTTGCCTTTTAAGGGTACACTTTGTTGCTGGACTGTGTTCCTGCATTGTGCGTCTGTATCTCTACAATTTCTGCACGCCAGGTGGTGAACTGCTATGTCTACTGCGTGACCGCTGCCACAACATTCTACCTCACTACTAGCCTAAAAGTAAATGGTCCAAGTTACCATGGGTAGAAACCATTGCATCCTGATCCAAAATAAGCCTTTTGTCCTTTGAGGTACTTATTTCAGATCGCATTTCATCATTGTTTGAGCATGTGGGAATTATTCTGAAAATTTTTGTCACATATTATTATTCTATTATCAGGAAAAATGCGATATGATTTAGTTACATGTGCATTTGACATATAGATTTTAAATTGTTCTTTTTTTAGAGATCAGAAAACAAAATACCTTTATTTTTGCTGACTGTTTCATAATTCTATGTCTTTTGCCATGCATATTGTCCTTACATGATCTTACACCAAATATGTTCAAGGTAACTAAAACAAAACTTTTAAGAATGAAAATTTTCACACCTGTTTCTTCCCTCTCCCACAGAAATGTTACCATTCTCAAATTGCTGAATCACTTATAAATAAGAAAACCTTCATATAAAATAATAAGTAGTTTTAAAAGACAAGTATAGGTTTATATTTTTCTTGAATGAAGTTATCTTAACGACAGTATGTTTTTTTTTTTTTTTTTTTTCTGGAAGTCAAACTTGCCAGGCAGCAATTGTGCCACTGAGCTACATTCCTGGCCTAATGACAGTGTTATATATAAATTATTTCATAAGATTGAAAAGCTAGTGCATTCTTAAGATTTCCACACTGCGACAAAATGTCTGAGAAAAACAACTTTGAAGAAAAAAGATTTATTTTG
>RJWM01049984.1:0-10922 GCA_004363535.1 Dasyprocta punctata
GAGTAATAAATTCTGTAGAATGGGGAATATTGCTATATGAAAATGAGTTTATGTCCTAGATCTTGCTACTGACACATTAGTGTACAGAATGAAATGTCTCTGTACCTTTTTATAAACAATACCAGAAACTTTTTTTTTCATGTGTTCATAACTTTAAGGCTTTAATTATGGAAATGGTTTTACTAGCTGTGTCTTTTTCTTTGTCTAAATGAATTAAAGTGTGTAAAGATGTTTATGATTTGAAATGAATAGTAGCTCAATGATAATGACTAAACTTAATGAAACATTTATAGTTAGTTTCTCAGTCACTCCATGTTAAAGGTTATTATTATTTAGAGCTGGGTCCCCTGTAGGAAGGGAAGTAGTACCTTTAAATTAGTATAATAAGAAATCAAATTAATTGTCTGCAGTGAACATTACATGCTTTAAATTATTCACAGTGTACTAATACTTTGCGATGGACACAAGAAGCTAGCAAAAGAAGACAGCAATGGTGCACTGAGTTCTGTAATATCCACTGAGAAACCACATCTTGCATTTAGAGCACAGAGTGGATTTGTAGCTCTATTTTTCTGTTAATTGTATGACTTTGCCAGTGATCACAACCTTTAGCTATGCTGTCAACACATGAGATTGATCACATTTTCAGAGTCCTAGATTCGTATCAGATATGGTTGTCAGATATGGTTCAGAAGATGCCTGAGATCCTTCCAAACACATTCCCAAGACACTGGCCCTGGCACGCTGAGGCCAGGGGTAGATGCGTGTGATGACTCTCAGACTTCCTGTTCTGTTTTCCTGGGAGTTGATGATCACACTGCAGAAGAGACCCCTTGTTTCAGTTACTAGTCTTTCTTTTAAAGTCAACATATGAATGGTTTCTCTAGCGATTAGAAGTATATTTACCTGGGAAATATCAACATGGAAATGGAAAGACTCAATATGTCAGCAAATTTGATGTACTTCCAGGATTCTGAAGTTCTTTGATTTTCTCTGTTATACATTGAAGGCAATAGGGTAATAAAATCCTAAAAACAATTATTTTAATGCATCGTGAAATTCATGACAAAATCTAGAATTACATGGAACACTACCTGTACGGGCCTCTTCTCCGTGTTCCCCCCACACACCCTCTCTACTGTTTCATCTGCTATTGTAAGCCTGAGATTTATATCTTCTTACTATGCAACAGAAAAGTAAAGGAAAAAAAAGAGATAACTAAATGTGCTCTTTATGATAGGAACAGAATATCATCTTTAGATCTTCAAACTTTATATTCTGTATCTTCCACAAATGTTTATTGTTAGGTCCATTCTATAAATGAGGAAAATAAAGCAGAGTGTTTGGGTCACATTATGAAGGTCACATAACATAGTGTGTGACCAAACTGGGATACAATTTTCAAATAACTGTAAATAAAGAATATTGAATGGATACATTAATTGATGATAGTTTAGCCTCACAACTCTTAATTTTGTGCTGTGTTAGATATGCCAGGAAAAGTCTGGTATCTGTAAATTCAAAAGCCACCAACATGGGGAAACTATTTCGAGATGCCATTTGCCACTCTGTCAGCTGTGTATACATGCTCATTTCCCTCACTAAAGTATTGCACCCTAGACTGATTGGTGTGTTAAATTTGTCTGTTATTTTGGACTGTAAGAATCAATAAAACCACTGCACCATGTATAATAAAATTATAATATGTCAACCCATGCTAGACATTTAAGGGAGAGTTTTTTTCAGTTGCAATGATGTTACACTTCCTGAAATAAAAATTCATGTAAAATTCATAAAAATAATGCCAGAATTTAGGTGATCTATGCTAAGATGTATTTTACTTCATTAAAAACTGACCAGCTCTTAACAAAACCAAAGAAATTCAGTTGATAAAGACAGTAACTGGTCATAGTAAGCAATGAAGTGACAGTTCAGTAATTTTCCTTCCCTTCCTCTTTCCTTGTTTCCTTTCTTTCTTTTTTTGTTTTTTGTTTTTGTTTGTTTGTTTGTTTGTTTTGTCTTTTTTTGTCTTTTTGAGACAGAGTCTCTCTATGCAGTTGAGGCTGGCCTTGAGCTTACTTTGTAGCCCAGGCTGGTCTCGATCTCACAACAATCCTCCTGCTTCAGCCTCCCAAGTGCTGGGATTACAGATGTCTACCACCACACCCAGATTTGCCTTCTTTTTTCTTTCTTTAATTAATTTTAAATTTTTTATTAGTACATGTTTATAGTACATGCAATTTACAATCATCTTGTGGAGTGGGTACCTATATATAACACAATTTGCGTTTTTAAAATTCCTTTTCCTCCCCCCACCTCTAATTCTCCTTTCCCCATTTTCATTCTTATTTATATTAGTACTCTTAGTTCAAGTTTATGATGTACAACATTTACATTGATTGAGGTTATTAGGTTCCAGTACATGACATTTTCTTATTCTACTTACTACCCCTTCCCCAACCCCTCACCCTTCCTTCTGTTTTCTTCCCTTTCATCCTCCTTTTCTTCTTTTCTTTCCTCCTCTTCCCTTCTGCTTGCCTTCCTCCCCTCTCCCTTCTGTTCTCTTTCCCTCTCCTGCACCTTTTCTCTCCTCTTCTTGATATTTTTGTGGTGATTAAATATCACTGTGTTCTCAGGCTGAGACTTGTATTTCCACAGACATTTGTTGCGACAGGAAACAGCAAACCACAGAGAAGAACCACTGTGAGACCCTCAGTTCTAGAAGCATACAACCAACCATGGCTTTCAATTCCAGTTCCCTCTTGTCAGGACTGCTGTGAACAAGTTTACCCCATCTCTAAGATGAAAATAATCACACCCGCTTCCCTATGTAAACATGATCACATGTGTAATCCCAGGACCACTGTGTCTGGCCCATGGAATGTGATCAAAATGTATTTGTTTTCTCCCCTTCCCTTAATCTTCTTTATACTAGCACCATTTTTTTTCTGTAAATAATTATTCCTGCTTATTATTCTAAGGTCTAATCTTAGCCCTTTTAATACAGAATGTATGTGGATGCTTGATTCAGTAATAATAATTAAAACTGAGGCAACAGCATGAATTTATAAGCAAAAGTTTTACTTATTTATATGAATTTATTTTGGGTTGGAATGCAGGACCTTCACGTTGATCTGTATCCCCAGCCCTTTTAATTTTGAAACAGGATCAGTAAGCCAGTAAGTCACAAAGCTGCCCAAGCTAGGCTCCAACTTGAGCTCCTCCTGTTTAACCTCCCAGAGTGCTGGGATTACAACTGTGTGTGCCAACCTCCTAGCTAGGCAGAAGTTTTAACAGAGAAGGAAGAGAAAATGGAAAAGGACAGCTTTCAGGGGGAAAGAAACTGAGGAGGGCATAGCTCTGATGGAGAAGATCAGGCTGACTTGTTAATAAAACATTTGGGACTAGATTTTTAAAAGAGTTGCTGGGATGGGTGCGGTAGGTTTGGTAATTATTCATCATCATATATGTTGAGTTCTTTTTAGAAACCTTGGCCTGGTGCTCTAAGGCGATTCCTCCTGGTGTAAAGTGTGGATTTGCACCTGTTCTCATCTTTAGAGACATCATGGTGCCCTCCTGCTGTTACAGTTCACCTGGTCCTGATAGGAGGAAGGAACAAAGCAGGGCACATTGCATGCAATATTTGCTAGGGAGGATAGGGAAAAAGGTATCTTCAGTTTCAGTGGGTACCAGATCATGGATTAGGGCCCAAGAGTCCTTTGTTCTTTTATCCCCATAAAGGTACCTTTTCTATTTTGCTTTTCAAAACGAGCAAACAACAACAATAAAAACTTCATTTGGTTTTTCCATTAAACCTTACAAAAATTTAACCCTGCCAACAAATTATGATCGCAAGTAATCAGATAATCCACATGATTTTGTGTCACCGAACCCATAATTTCTCCCCAAATGTTGAGTGCTTAATCTCAACTCTATGGGCCCGAACAATTTGGTTTATTGAAACTCTGTAGGTTCTTTCCCTCAACATTTCCAGCAGTTTCTACTTTGATTCATCTTGGAAATTCTTTCTTTTGTTGCTGTTGTTGTTTTTTGTTTTGTTTTGTTATCTGTAAGACATGAAGCAGTGCATGGCAGTAAGATTTTAAACTTTAAGTATTATTTGCTTCAAAGTTTTTTAAACTTTTGAAAACTACGGTTGGTGACAGTTAAACTGAGAAATATTTATTGAATAATAACTCAGACTCAGATGTAAGAACATAGAAGGCTGAGAGTCTTTTGGAAGTTTCTTAAGGCAATGACGTGGACTTCAAAACAATAAACAGTGGATGTATGAATAGATAACAGTGGATGTATGAATAGATAACTGTAAAAAATTACTTAAGTACATATTTAAATGATGCAAAAACTTCAAAGAGTAGAGGTGATTAGATGTAAATAGAACACAATTGACTTATTTTCTAGGTATTTCAATTTTGCTTTTAAAGTTGGTTTATAATATATATTAAGAATAAGGCACAAGATATGCTTATATTTTGGTAACTGAAGAAATTTTAGACTGTTAGTTGGTTAAAAATGAACCCAATTTACCACATCTGGGTAGGGGGAGCAATTGTTTCCTACTCTTTTTTGTGTGTGGTACTAGACACTGAACACAGTGTTTTCCAGGTTTCTTTAAAAATTATGTCTTTTGTGTGGCTCTTTTCTTCCATGAGTGAGAAAGTAGAACCATAGTTACATTCTTTATTGAATATAGGAGTTCTGATTTAGATATTTTTTTCTATTATTCAACCGATAGATTGACATGGTAAAAAGGGGAATTGATGTCTTAAGCCTACTTGAACAAACAGAGGACAAATCAATGGTTTTTGTGAATAGTTGAGATATAAATATAGAGTCTAGTCCATTTCCAGAGAGGTGTGAACAAGTACTATAATTATAGTTTAATCCTAAAACTGTTTTCCATTATTTCTAGGTTTTTCTACTCCCGTCAAATGCCATACAATGCTTAACCTTTCTTGTTAAGCCTTTAAGGAGATTTATATTTCCTTGTAATAAGTTTTGCATTCTATTTTATACAGAAATCAATGGGTGGGGTTCCATTTCTTCCAACTTTAACAATGTTAAAGATAATTGTAACTATTTTCTAAGTTATATTCTGTGTGCACTTAACAATCACCTTAATAAAAAATTTGGCAAAGAAATTAGAGTAACAATTGGAGGTGACTGTGCAGAAAATCCTTGCAAAGTGGATACAGAAATGTGCTTAGTTCTCACCATTAGTAAATTAATGGCAGAACAATCAATTTTGTTATCTTACACTGTTAAATTTCTTTAGCAAACTAAACCTTATCAAATCTAGAGAAGGGAATAATAGTCAATATTTAATGACCTTTACAGTAAAAAGCACAAAAATAATTCTTGCTATGCCTAGAACCACTTAATTCCTGGGGATAAATGAAGAATGAAGCATACACAGGGATGCTTTTATGAGATTAACTTCACTCTGCTCTGTGATTAAAAACACAAAATAGCCTTCAGTAAAACCTTTCAGAAATAAATGTTCTACAAAAATGATCACACAGTGGCCGCAACGTAGGTGTGACTCAGTGCAATTCTATCACCCTTTCTGAGACCCAAACCCAACAAATGTCCTCTAGGTCAAAAGAAGCAGTTCTCTAGTCAAAACAATAGTGTACGATCCCTGGTAAATTTTAAGTAACATGCACAAATATGAATGCTTCTTAGACTAAAGTATAGCAAGTGATATACTTCTATACAGAGATAGAACAAGATAAAAGAAACATTTCATCCTTTTAGTAGGTACTCCTATACTTTTCATAAATAAGCATGGCAAATAGCATAGGAGAATGCTTGCCATATGATTATTTTAAGACATCCATTATTACTGTCAAACCAATTTAACTTTTCATTCTAAAATGCCTCTTATATCACAGGAGTTAAAAACAGGTAAATACACAATATAGAAAAATTTGTATCTGCTATGCCCAAAAGTTTAAGCTTTTTATTTTATAACCAATAATTAAGACTATAGTTTTAAGCTGTAGAATCAAGATCTAAGTAACAGTGGAGGCTTTGGTGATAACTACAGAGAAAAAGATAAAGTTCCACATGACTGCCTCCTGCCCTTCACTCCCCATTTCCACAAAGCAGCATAATTTGAGAGCAAAAAGCTCAGCAAGCAGCTGCAGTTGGAGGATGCAGGCAAACTGTGCATCCTCTGCGGGTTCTTGTGAATGAACGGTGACTGCTGACACGCGTCCAATTATCACAGTTTCCTAATGGATTTTTAGTTTCACAGCATGCTTCTGCTAACTGTGATTTTGTCCCTCAACAATCTACAAGTCCTATTCCAGACAGAAAAAAGAAGGAATACACTGGGAAAATCACAATGGGCAGGTAGTATTCTGACCCAGGGCATTTCAAAGGCTTTGTAAACAACTAATTAGTCATATATGATAATGTATTAAAGTGTTGAGTATTATATCAAATAAACTGGATACAACACTAATAATTATGGAATATATATTTTGCCACTGACTACCTTTCCATAGAGTCATTAAAAATAAAGAAGAAAGGCATTTATTTCTGTATATCTCAGGTTGCTTCTCTGATCAGAATATTGTTCCATCTTTAAGACCTTGTTATTTATATATTTAAGCAGGCAAGGCCATAAATTTGGGAATGCTGACCAAAATTTTCTCATTGTGCTTTATTCCTTATCTGTCTTTCATCAAATGTGCTTCAAATTTTGACTCAGTATATGTATGCTATCCAAACATTGTAGACATGGCTATTCATAGTAACCTTTGTTTTCAGTAAATTTGAAAGTTCACAAAAAATAGTATTTAGATGTTGTGATACACCAGCACTTATCTTCTGTATGGTTGTTATAAAAGAGATTCCTCATGGCTTATTTGAAATTCTTGATATTTTATGCCTCCATGAAAATGCTGTTTCTGAGCCAGTATGAGTTTTTGATTTCTTGGTGACTGGAAAGCTGAACACCAGCATAATTCATAATTCTTAAAAGATACACATCACATAAGATATATGCACATCTACCAAATTTATCAATATTAATTATCAAATGTTATAGGTGGCTAGCAGTTTATTGAAGAAACAAAGTCTTTTGTGAGACTAAGAAATAAAAAAATATACCTTGTAAAATTGTTTTAAACATTTTTATCTGAAAATTATCTTAGGACTGGGAAGTAGGCTCAGCTGTAGAATGCTTGCCTAGCATGTGTGAGGCCCTCTGTTTGATTCTCAGGCCCGGAGAATTATTATCTTAAGTCTTAGAAGACTGCTGGCTCTGGTTTAGTCAACTCAGTCAATAGATGAATTTCTATTCAGTGACTTATATTGGTTAAATTTGTTTTGTCTTTTCTGGAGGAGAAATGAAATTATTCATCCAGTTCCTCAAACTCTCACAAAGACATCAAAGTCTACAGGGTATGTGTCTAAACATATATCTCAGTAGGCTGGTGAATTGTGCTAAAAAGGGATTTTGACATGGGTTGCTTCCCTTCAGCCTAAGGTGAAAACAGACCCATCCTGAGCTCACTTCCTAGCATGCCTGTAACACATTCAATTGTTTTCATTCTAGCTGCAATCGTTTAGGCATTAGGTAACAGTGGTCAGAAAAATAGGCATGCTTCCTTCTGCTGTTCCATGTGAAGTTTATAAAATACTCAACGATTTATGATCAAACAAACATCCAAATAAGCAAGATATTGATTACAGGCTTTACTAAATGCTACAAAGGAAAGAACAGGTTGTGATGGTAGGCAATGACAAAGGACATTGTAGTTAGCGTTGTTGTCTAAGAATATCTCACGGTGAAGGTGTATTCAAATCAGAGGAAAGTGGTCTGAAAATAAATTAGAGTAAGAAAATTCCAGTTTAGGAATTGGCTTATTCAAGAAAGCACTTGGTTATGGCAAGAAAGGGCCTAGCAATTTCAAAGGAAAACATCAGAAAGAGCAGTGTGACAACAATGACTGAAAAAAGGAGCAGATGCTGCAAGAAGAGAATGGAGAAATGGACTGGAACCAGAACGTGTACATTTCCTGGACCATGCCAGAGCAGGTAGATTGTATGTTCATTGTACTGAAAGGTACCTCAGCCTTTCTAGGTGTAAGATCAAACTTGTGATCTGGTCTAAATCAATCAGGTCAGTCAAGAGCAAGAAACACTCTAGGTTTTTCAAACAGAGTTCATTTAACTGAGAGAATTGCAAGCAATAGAAGAGCTGAAAAGCAAGGAGTAATGATGAGGCAACCTGAATTACAAAGTCTGAACCATCCTGAAATATCCAAGAGATGAACTAGTTTTTCAGGCTTTAGTGTTCGCTCCCCTATAGTAGTATGGAACCAGAAAGTCTGGAAGCATGCAGTCTCTTACTTTATCACATCTACTTGTATTTTTCTTTACAGGTTGAAACAACCAGACATATGTGAATCTTGATAGGATACAGGGTAGATGTACCCAGTAGCACCCAGTTAAGTGCAATGTTCACATCTGATTAGGCTCATAATTCAAACAAACCAATGATTTAAGAACTTGCTTTAAAAATAAGAGTAATTTGAAAACATGACATTTGCTGAGGTTAAGGAATTATTAATTCTTCTAATTTCGATGATGGTGGTTTAGTTATATTAAGAAACATTTTTCTGTAAGAAATACTTATTGAATTACTTACAGATAAAATGACACAATTTACAGAAATGACTTTAAAATAATTCTGTGAGGCTAGACCAGGGAGTAGAAGGTTATATTAAATAAGGCCGACTATATTTTGAATATGAATGTTCAAAGCATATTGAGTCTATTTATGTATTGTTTGAACTTTTCTACAAATAAAATATTAAAAAAGAAAATAGTGAAAGTTTGTAAAAAGGAAAGATAAGAGATTCCAAAAATGAGCCTTGAAGACCGTAACTTTCAGAGATTAAAAAAAGGAAGAACTAAAAAGAAAAGGCAAAGAAAAAGGAAAAGATCAATCAATCAATCAATCAACAAAAAATAGGAGACATAGCAAAAGATGTAAAATGTGGCTGAGAAATAGACTAAGATGAGGTGGAGAAATCCTGCTTATTGCAAGTGCAAAGGGGGCTCAGCTGTATCTTTGGCTACAGGATATAAAAATTGCAGCTTTGAATTTGAGCTTGGAGCAGGAAAACATTGCTCCTGCAGCTGAGAAGGCAGCCCTGCTCAGTTTACTAAAGAAAACCGAGGCACAAAGCAAAGCTGGGACACCAGTCACCTTGCTTTTTGTATATTGTCATGCTCTGTGTGATTATCACAGGAACAGCTAAAAGAGGGGCGGCTATGCCTTCCAGCAGGATCCCATAGGCATTCCGGAGTCCTGAAGACAAAGTGTCACATAATGGCCTCACTTCTACTTTCACTTCTAACACCTTCCGGGATCCAAAATACCCTTTTCATTTAAGGAAAGTATTTCAAAAGCTAGTATGAAAAGTCCCATAAAATCAATGAAGACTTATTGAAAAACAACTTAGCCATGTTGTTTTTCAATTTATTAAAAGCAAAAGCTTGCCTGTAAGTAATTTTTAAAATTTCCATAATATTCAGAAGTCAGATTGTTTCTGGACATTCTCTTATTTTGATTTATTAAGATTTTTTTCTTATAAATTGTTCTTATATTCTTCCTTGCTATTTTAACTCTGTATCCATGTAGGAACTAGATGTAATTATTTATTTACATTCCACAGGTATAAATATTTGCTGGTAAGTTATTTGCTTGAAGTCTACTAAGCATCAGGAGCTAGAATAGATAACAGGTGCTAGAACAGATACCAGGCAACAATGGTGATGGAAAACCAGACAGCAAACAAAAATAGACAAAAATCTTTGCTTTTGTGAAGTTAAAATTTGAATTGGAAGAGTAAATCTTTAAAAATTAACAAGTAAATAACCAATATGTAACTTTCTACATGCTATGAAGAAAACTCAAGTGTGGTTGAAGGACTTGGGAGAAAGCATGCTATTTTACTATCTGGGCAGAGGAGCTCTTCTGAGGTGGCATTTGTGCAGAGACCCAAATGAAAGGGAGAAGGCACCCTGCAATTACTTGAGGCGGGAGCATCTCTGGCAGGAAGATGGTGAGCAAAGGCGCTTCAGTGGCCTTGTGCTGGGGTTGGAGGACAGCGAGTGGGGCAGGAGGTGTGGCTCTGGTGAGGGAAGGGGTTAGAGAGAGAAAGGAAATGAGACGGACCAGTGAGGTGGTGTAGATAGAGACGGATTACCTCATTAATGACTAGGTTTTATTAATGCAGGTTGAAGAATAGTCATGGCATAATCTTAGGGTTTTTTTTTAAAGATATATTTTAGTATTGTAAACAAAACAAATGCAAGGTATTCTCACTTCCAGACCTAGACACTGCCTCCAGGGCCAAATATTGTTTTCACTGACTAATTTCAATTTCAAGCTTAGAAAACATAGGTGGCATTTTTCTAAGCTGAAGAGAACTAGAAAATAAATTAACAACCAGACAATATGTGAGAAACTACTTTTAATTTATCCACTTTTATTTCCTAGTACCACAGAAATATATTCTTTTCTGATCATCAAAAACTTCTTCCAAGTAATGTAGTCACTCAAACTCTGAAAATTGAAACCAAATCTGAATTGCTCTACAACATTTAGCAAACATCTGAAGTCTGAAATCTGAATGCGATGACAGAATTTTATTAAATCATGGTGAAGTCATGTGAGTTAAATCACAAATTGGTTCACAGAAGTCACACACATGATGGCAGAGTTTTAACGCCTGCTTGGGCAATCTTGAGTATTATAATATTGTTCCTTTAGTTTGTAAGTGTCAGCGTCAGTTGGAGGTGAGGCCTATGTGTGGTTAGATAGAGAGAATTAAAGAAATAAGAATATTCTAAAATCTCAGAGGCTAGGTACTCGGGGG
>RJWM01049985.1:0-10934 GCA_004363535.1 Dasyprocta punctata
TACATTCTGACTTTGGGCTTTTAAAGTGACTGGATCGCGGGGGAGGCATACTCGCCAACAGACTGATTCACCAGAGTTCAGAGAGGGATATGCATTAGGAGGTGGGGGCGTTATAGGAGGTGGGGGTGTTGCTGGAGGTGGGTAACTGGGGGCTTGGACCAGAAGGGTGCCTCTCCCTCCCTGGCTCCTCTGTTCTCTTCTGCCTTCTCCCCAGACTCTTCCGCCATACCCATGCTGCTTTGGAGATAGTCAACTATGCATTCACACCCTAAAAACAATGAGCCAAAATAAAAGTTTCTTTTAAATTGTGGGTGGCAGGTATTTTGTCTCAGTGAGGAGAAAGTGACTAAGACATGCAACATTTTTGTGCTCTCTTTTTTGTGCCTTTTCTCCTCTGTGTCTCAGAAGTCTGTGATTCTTAGCCAGGGCACCGTCCTTTCCCTCTTACCACTTTCAGTCTTCCTGATTAAGGGGCCCCGACCACCTCTATGACTTTAACTACAGTTCATATCGTAAAAAATCCTACGTCAGTGAGCCCGTGATTTAACTGACTTTTGTTTCTAGGATCTTGATGTCAAGACAGTATTTCAAAATCAGCATATCCAAAATTAGACTGACCATGCTTTGCTCTTTCTTACAAACATTACCCCTCTAGCCAGCGCTGTTCCCGGGAGACTTGCCGCCACCCCACCTTGCCCGACTCTTGCTCTCTTTGTCTTCTGAAACCAAGTGACTTCATAAACGCAATGAATTCCACTTGTAAGCGTAAAAACAATCTTTCCTTCCTCCTTCTGCATTCTAACATCCATGCAAAAATTATAGCCCTGCCTCCTTCTTGGTGGGATCACTGTGGAGCCTCCCGTTTGGCATCCCAGCTCTGGGTCAATGACTCCTGGTGGTCGGTGCTGTGACCGTAAGGATGGGGGCCTTCACCTGGCTCTTCTGTTTATTCAGGAGAGAGTTTGCATTTCATTTCACAGTGGGGCAAGATGAAGCCTGTCTCCTACCATTCTTCACGCTCATCTCTTTTCTCTATTCAGCTCCTTCCTACCAAGCACAGTTCCTGGGGTCACTCTTACCCTTCAGATACTCCTCTGCGTCCTTCTGGAGGGAAACTCACACTGTCATGTATATGAGTCTTTTGAAATGTACTTGAGATGAAGGTAAAATGAAAACATCACACTTCATTTACACAGTTCTCTTAGGTTTAGATCATCTTCCTTTAAAGCATGTTCAGCCATCCTTGAAAATGCTAGGATTTAGTCCAGGGGCCCCTGTCATTCACGTGCAGCTCAATTTCTGCCTACCCACTTGCTGACACACTGCTTTCTTCATCTGTCTCTCTAAAGATCCATGGCTTCTGCTACGTTTATTACACGTAGTTGTAATACTCTTTTTCTTCTAACAGGGACACAAATTTACTCATCTAATTTTTAAATATTGTTATACAAAAAACTCTGCAAATTATTTTTCAGCTTTCCTCAGGCTAATCAATTCATCTGTCAGACCATCTTTGCTTCACAGTTTGTTCTCAGTGTATAAAATATCTCATAATCTCTTACAGGATTGCATCAATGCCTTATTATTTCAAAATGTTCTGTGCTCAAAAAGGCTTAGGAAACGCTGACCTAGTTAACTCAGAGGCCTGCTGTCATTTCTAGAAAAAGGCTGACCTTTTGCTTTAAAAAACGTTTCTGGGGTAGTCTGTCCACCAGGGTCATGATCCTTACGCTTCTTCAGGCACATGTTTGGAGACACCTTATCTGTCTCTGCAGATGCTGGCTGTGCAACTATCTCGGCACGCGAAGTTCTGGAGGACAGGAAGCCTACTTGTGGTCTGTTACCAAATCTATGATCTAATCAGGGTCAGAGGGCATCACTTTTTATGATAAGGCCAACAAGGTGGAATGACAGAATTCTGTTCCATTTCACATGATCGACTGACTGATGACATCTTTCCTACCCTGTAGCCAGAGCCACTCACCTTGTAGACTGATAAATGGTTGAGAAGCACAGACACATGATGGGCACTGTCACTGAAGAGCAGGTGCTGACATCTGCACTGATTGGGTGCTGATTCTGCTTTTCACAGTTATCTGTGCCTCAGTATCCCTTAATCTCAGGGTTGTTTTTAGCATCTGATGGGCTAATAGATGAGACTGATTTAGAGACTGACACACAGAAAGATCTCAGTAAATAGCAGCTGCTATGGTTTGAACCCCTTCCAAACATAACACCCTCCCTCCTCACCCCAAATCATGGTCCTAAGATGCTGTGGAACTGCCTTTGGGCCTATGGAAATAGCGAGTGTCTTGAATTCAGTAACTGCTCAAATCATAGAAGGAAAGCTAGTGTTTGGATCTCACTTGAACACACCACACAGGTAGCTTAAGAGACAATGTCTTTGGCGCTATGCAAATGTCTTGGCTGGCTAGGATTCTTCTCCACTTCTCCTGGAAGATTCATGCCCTGGTGGTGAGTATCACAAGAATTCAAAAATTTGTCACAGAGGGGCTCGTGACTGAAATTCTTCAGAGGTGAGAGGGAAGTGGGGGGCTGCAGGCTACGTAGGGGTGTAGTAAATAATCTTTAAGGGCTATGAATGGGCTTGCCTGTCAGACCATAACCTGCCTGTCTTAAAGCCTGACCATTCTCTGGTGTTTAATTTTTCCTGGGCTAATGAAGTTTTATATTTCTGTTCTTTCTTTCTTTCTTTCTTTCTTTCTTTCTTTCTTTCTTTCTGCAAGCATTTTTGAAGTCAATAGCTTGGGGGATAGAGTGCGGGAGAGACAAGGGGCAGTCCAATCTGCCTTTATTATAAGGCAGTTTCGCAGGCCTTCCAGTCTTCTCTAATCCAAAATGTTCAGCATGTTGAAGTTCACTTTGGGAAAGTGTCTTCTAAGCCCCACGTATTGTTAGTTCCATTATGCACCATTGAATGCTGTCTGGATCTAACAGGCTTTCTGAGGAAGCCATGGTTCCAATTGCCCAGTTCCTGGGAAGACGAGTTCCAGGGCGCAGTGATTTTCAGACGGGCACAGGAAGCACTGCACTCCCACTGCGCATCACTGTGGCTCCCAGATGAGTTTCAGCCAGTACAGTTTGCCTGCTGATGCGCCACTAACCCTGGAGCTGTCCGCCGTTGCTGGAGACGCGGGATTGTGGTGACAGAGGAGGGACAGGAACGGTCTTTCCACCCATTCCCCGACAGCTTTCTGCTTGGAAACCGGATTTCACAGTAGTCTTCCGGATGCTTTCCGCCCGGTGGCCTCTGGGGCTGGTGTGGAAGCGCAGTCCTGCCTGGCTGCCTGTGCTGCACGTGAATGAGAGGCCGTTGTCAGCGTGGATTGGTGCAGTCATGGGACAGAGTGGCAGTGCTGCTGCGGGGACCGGAAATGCATCTGGCTGTAGGAGGGAGTCCTCCTCCAAGGATGGTCTGTGATGGCCTTGAAGCATTAATACGCATTCTTGCCTTGAGATAGAAATGAAGTCCATAGGTGATAACACACGTTTCCATTAAAGCATTTTTGTGTGTATGTGTGTGTGTGGGCTGGAAGGATAGGTCAGTGTGGTGGGTTCATAACTTGTGGTCATTGTAACAACTGGCTGAACTAAATCAGCATGGTGCTGGGTACGGATGGCCCACCTGAGGATGCCGGCAACATTAAAGGGAGGACTGGAGAGAAGAAGCAGTGCTGCTGGTTCTCCTGTTGCTGCTGGTTCTCCTGCAGGAGCTTGTCGGGCTTCTTTCCTGTTATGAACTTAGCTGTCCTCACTGTCAAAAGAGCTTAGGACCTCGTCGTCACTGAGGATGGCTGTGGTACTTTTCGGGGGAGCCCTGGTCCTTACTTTAAGTGTCACTTCCTGGCTCCAGTGCAGATCCCTCAGCCTGCTGCCACAGATCCTTCGTCCCACTGGCGCAGACTTTCTAGCTTCCACCACTGACCTTTGGGCCTTCCCAGAGCAGATTCATGAAACAGACTTGCATGAGATGTTGTCGTGGACTCTAGGTCTTCAGCTGAACCCATGCAGGATGTTGCTGTGGGATTTGGGCCTTCATCTGGGTGTTTTGGGGTCCTTAGAGTGTGGACAGATTTCTCGCACTTTTTATGGTTGACTCTTTGGGTGACTATTGTAAAATAATTCTGTCAATTATGTGCCCTGTATGTGATTGTTTCCCTTGCAAACACTGACTATGATAGTCAGTAACAGAGCACCTGCCAGTCCTGGGTGCAATTCTCAGCGCACACACACACACACACACACACACACACACAAATCCAACATTTATCATTATTATGGATGCTTCCTGCTGCACCGATTTCAGGAGACTTTTCAGATATCTCCGCAATCGCTCTATTTCTCTGCACCAATCTATTGGAGAAGGTCTTGATGGGATGTCCCCACTGAATCATCCTTTTAGACCAGGGGGTCATTGTTTTCCAGCAGATCACCACCGTGCTGTGGAGTCTGATACCATTTACACCTTGAGGGCCTTCTGCAGGGCCAGCCTACAGCCCCGTCATACGTCTGTTTAACCCGGAATTCCTGGGAACAATTTCTTTTCTCCATGAAACCTTTAGTCCATTCCCTCCTGGAGGCTTCCCAAGGTCTCAAGCTGCATGAGACATTTCCTGTTCACTTCTATAGGAAATTCCTCCCTGTTTAGTGACTCTAGAGGGAGATCAGGGAGATGAATGTGGAGTCACTGAATTTGCGCAGCCTGTGGGTAGATCAAAGAACAATCAAAGAAAACTTGGACAGGAAAAGTGAACAAGACATCTCAAAAAAAGAAAAAAAATCTTGATCTAGAAAAGATAAAACAGCTACCTTAGCATTCCTGAAACACTCAGAAATATTGCCACGGTCCACCCAATGTGGCTGGGTGATACCTATGTCTTGGTGTCACTGAGCACTTTCAAGTTAAGGACATCCCCAGCTCTGCAAGAAAGCATTTCATTGGCAAGAGTGCTTTATGTCCATTCTTACATTCAGTGACAGAGACGAGAGCACTATTAGATGGGGGCAACTTTCAAAGTCTTTCCCCACTAGAAATGGAAAAGCCTCTTTGTATTAAAAAGAAACCCCTATATATATATCTATCTCAAATCAAATAGCGTGCATATAGACTTCTTCTACATAAAGAAGTCAACAGTGTAGCCCAAGGGATTTTTGTTTTTCACACAAATACATAGCATGCTAAGACCTGGCACCCTTGTTGGGGTGTTACGGAACACTGGGTGGTCTGTGTGCCCTGCCGTGGCTGGGGACCCCTTGCCTCAGGAATCCCTATCTGCACCCTGCAACTGTCCCTTGAAGCCTGTGACCCTTACCCACTGCACCACATCCCTCCGAGCATGTGTCAGGGCAGCTTTTTATGCAGTCTTTGAAACTATGAGACCCAGCCAAGGACATCTAAGGGATCTGCCCCACCCCGGCCTCACCCTTGCTCCTCACCTGGTGTGGCTTTCGTGGAGGCTGCCCAGCCCTGCTGAATGTGGACTGTGTGGAAGTGAGGGCAGTGCTTCCCCTCCATTCCTGGCCCTGGGGTCCCCCATGGTGGTACCTCCATGCCAGGTTGGGTCTTGCATTCCTCTCTCTTCATTGTCTTGGGGCCCGTGACTCCTCCCTGATCTTTAGGAACAGTTATGTCCAATGTATCTCCCTCTCCCTTTTACAAGGCTCGAGCCCGTCCTTTGGGGCCAGCATTGTCCTCTTCTCGCCCTGACCATGCGTCCTCTCTCAAGAAACAAATGAAAGTTCTAACACTGCACATGTTCTGCCTACACTACCAACAGCTGCTTCATGATTTTACTTTATTTACTGGATGCTATTGCATCTTTAGCGTCCTCATCCACAGCGTTCTTGGGAAGAGTCCCAGTCTTTTGGAATTTTCTTTAGGTTTCTTATTTTGCTTTTTAAATCTCAACCCCAAAAGATAGTTGACTTACTGTGTGATAAGGGTATCCATCCTCTTTATCTGTTCTGAGATAAAAATCGACCACCTCCAGTGGTTCAACCCACAGGTTGAGTCCCTAAAGTCAGTGGTTATCAGAAGTGGTGCAGTGAGTGATCACAGCGAGATTAACACAGCCCTGCACACGGCCCAGCTGAGAGGGCCCGAGCCCCAGGCGTGGAAGCCCCTGCAGTCCTTGCTGGCTATTTGTGTTGATCCTATAAATATGAGTTGGTTTGGAAGTCTTGCTCTGGGTAGTCGCAGTTTGTTTGCTGTGAGGAGTTATCTAACTCTGAACATACTGCACATAGCAATTAGAAGTCATCATGGCAAAAGAAAACCACAGTGGCCTGCTGCAGCCCACGCGGAAACAACCAGAGAGCAGTAGGGGAAGTGTGGGATGGAGGTGTAAAAACTCCTCAGAAATCTTAAGAAAGGCGTGTTCTGCACTGGGAGAAAAGACATCGGAATACAAAATTACACGTGGTTTAGCTCCAGCCCTGCCCTCAACTCCAAGAGCAGAGTGGTCAAGACAGTGGAAGCCAAGCAGCAATTCTAGCAAAGCGTGCCTGGAAACTCTAAGAATTGGATTAAAATGGAACTTGTTTTGTTTTAAGAAATTTGATATATGAAAAGGTCTGATTGAGTGGCAGGCTAGCCCCACCTGAAAATAACCCTGCACCCGTTTGTCAGGGACAGGGACTCAAGAAACAAATGAAAGCTTTAACACTGCACATGTTCTTCCGGTTCTGAGCTGGGTGACCAGTGACTCCCGGTTCTGAGCTGGGTGACCAGTGACTCCCGGTTCTGAGCTGGGTGACCAGTGACTCCCGGTTCTGAACTGGGTATGGACAGAGATTTGTCTTTTAACTGGGGGCGCGAGGCTCAGGGCGCCACTAGCACTGTGCACCTGTGAATGGCCCGGTGTCTTCCTCTGTCCTTTCTTTTCTAAAGAGGGGCATGATGTGGGCCTCTCCCCCAGGGCAGCCAGTCCCCACTTCCTGGGCACCCCGGCCCTTTTGCACCCCTGGCTTTTACAACAGTTCCTAGAGGAGAAGCAGGATGAAGTGGGGTGTCTGCTTCCAACCTCATACATAAGGGAGCCCCACACTTTGCTTTCCAGCCCCCGGGAGGGGAGCAGGCTACAGCATGTGAGGCACTGGCAGACCCACTTGTGGCCTTGTCCTGAAGCCGTAGACAAAGGCTGGAGCCTAGAGGGGAAGCCGCCACTGCGGCTGGGTCCCAGGAATCCGCTGACCCGGGGCTCAGGAGTCCGCCGCTGCTGCCTGTGCATGTCAGCCGGGTCGGGGCTGCCCTGGAGATCTTTGACTCTCAGGTGTCACTCGCCTGGCAGTTTCCTGGCAACAGCGTTCTCAGAGATCCCTCCCCGAGAACAGAAGCGAGGGACAGAGGAGGCAGGGACAGGGGCTCCTGTCCGGGAGAAGGCGAGCATTGAACCTCACTTGCCGGACACCGCCAGCTTGTGGGGCGGCTCAGAGGAGGAGGGCACAGGGCAAGGTCTCCGTCTGGGAATGTCTCCCCAGGGCTCCTTTTCTCTGTCTTCTCCATCCCTGCGCCTTCCTCCAGGCGATGCAGGTGTTTTCTGACATTCCACAGAGATTCTTCATTCATGTATTCCATATTAGAAGTTTGCAAATTTCTCACCCCAAGCAATAGCTGGAGCTTCTTGGGATTTAACCAGTATTACAGACACTGGTGCTGACCCCCGCTGAGGTGAGAGGATGGGCTGCGTTTCCCTCAGGTCTTCTCCGTGAACAAGCGCCTTCGCGGAGGTAGGGCAGTCTGAGGTTTCACGCACACTTTCATGTACGGGTTCCCTGTTTAGAGTAACCCCAAGTATGGTGCTGAAGTGCCGTGTGGCGTTTCAAAGTGTGAGGGCTGTGGTGCATCTCCTAGAGAAAACATGTGTGTGAAATTGGCCTCATTGGAATGTAGCAGCGCTGTAGGCCACAAGTTCAATGCTACGGAGCACACGAGATGTATTAAATCAGGTGTATGTAAACAGAAACACACAGAAAGCCAGGTTATGCATCAATTTTTGAGGCAGATGTTGTGCCCAGAGGCCCTCGGGACCTAATCCTGTGCATCTCCCAGGAGCAGGTGCTCAGGGCTCCTGGGTGCTTTCTGATTTTGGTTTCCCGGTGCTGGTTGGTATTGGTAGATTAGTGAGGTGCTAATGGTACTGGGTCGAGGGCACTGTGGGGCATCTCCCCAGGTTGGTGGGGTCCTAAACAGAGCTGGAAAAGACATACAGAAGGCAGTGAAAGTACACATTTGTCGAAGGAGGAAAAGCAATAAATACGCTCTGCATAGTGAGAGCAGGTCAGTTAAAAGGCTCACAATGGCCCTGAGGATAAGGGAAAGGGGTCTTTTGATTCAAATTTCCTGGTTACCTCCCTTTCCTTACAGTCTGTCACTGAGACCAGCCTTGATCAAACCCTCATTCGTGTCAGCCTTAGCCTTGTGTAAACTGTCCTACTGAAGAACTCACTTGGGCTCCTGCTGTGTGTAAATGGAGGAGCGGGAACAGTGTCTGTTGATTGGTTGTGCCCACCTGCAACTGAGGGATTGGAAAGAGCAGCTTTTGATTGGTTCTGTGAACAGCGGCAGATTTAAATGAGCAGACTGGAGGTAGCACTTTTCTGTTCTAATCGGTTCTGTGGACCCTGATGATGGTGCCTCAGTGTGACAAATGTGTGCAGATTCTGTCCCGCTGGCCATCTGCACGAGGCCTCAGGCTCCATCACCCACGGCCACTCAGGCCTCCTCCCCGCAGCCCCAGCACTGGGCCCGGAGGAGCCCACCGTGCTGGCAGGCAGCTGGGCTTCAGAGGTCCCCCCTGCCGGGAGAGCTGAGGCTGCTTTCGCCTCCATCCGCGGTCCCTAGGTGCAGCCAGAGCCCTGGGGCCATCGGAGGGGGAGCACAGCCGGGCCCCAGCCCCCGGGGCGCTGAAGGGAGGCTGCAGGCGACGCAGGGGCTGGCCGGTCACTGCCCGGTCCGCAGCCTCTCTCTTTTCTTCCCTGGCACAGGCGCCGACCTCTTTGCACCATGAACAGACAACCAGGAGTTGGGGAGTGTTAAAGGTACCTGTAAGGCGTGATAAAAATTGTGGTGAATGTGTAAATGAAACATAAAGACAATTTATTATGGTAAAATGCACATTGCCATTAATTCCCCTCAAAATACTTCCCCTTGCTTCAAACACACGTGTCCCACTGTTCTTGCCACGCTCTGCAGGAACTCTGAAGTCCTCTTTTGTGAGTGTCTTTCTGAGATGAGATTAAAAAACAGTGAATGCTACTGCCAAAGGCCACTCAGCGAAAAGGCAGATCGTGAAAACACGAAGCCGTGTCCTCACCCACCTTAGTCACCGGGTCTGACACCAGGTGATGTCTGGTTCTTCCCCAAAGTCATGGTCAGAGAAGGTAAATGTTTTAAATCAATTCAGGGAACCCATGCAGCACAACTAAAGACTCCCACAAAAGAGGACTTCCAGAACTGCTGCGGAGAGTGGGAAGAACGATGGGGGGTGTGTGTTTGAAGCAAGGGAGGGTGTTTTGAGGGAGATTAATGGCAAAGTGCCTTTTACTGTAATACAGTAAAACGTATCGGTTTCATCATTCTCTGTAGTTCTGAACATGCTGCATATCCCTGTGCCTCGTCCGTTACTGATGAGACCAGCTGGGGTCTAACAGACCAGCAGCACCTGACCGAAGGGGTGGGATGACGGCCCTGAGGTTCTGACCCTTCCACCTGTCCCTCCTCCTCTCCCCGGCCCTCTCTCCCTCCTACACGACAGACACAGGCCCTTCTTGTGCCAGTGATCAGGAGGTTATGCAAGGGCTTGCAGCTCCAAGGCTCTGTTGAAGGAAGGAGGCAGGAGGTTCTGCTTTTCTCCCCAGTCCAGCTGCACCCTTGAAGCCGATTGTATGCTTTGCTTCACAGTAGACACCTCGTAGGTGTCCAGCTGCTGGCCCCAGAGAGGATCAGCACCTTGACCCCATCAGGATGAGGCAGGGATGGGGCAGAGACAGTGATGTCAGGAGGCAAACCCGAGCCCTTCCGAGGACCCCAAGGGTGCAGGGAAACTCCAGCCACACATGATTGAACTCACAAAGAGTCTGAACTTCAGAGGACACAGGGAAACTTCAAGTCTCCTGGTTCCTCTTTCTGCTGTTCCAGTGGGCTTCTGGCACGGTTGGTCACCGACAACTGACCGCAGGATGCTACGCTGAGAAGGGGAAAAGGTACCTTGAGGCGCAGCTTGCCGATGCTCCAACAGGTGGGTGGAAGGTAGGGCTTCCTCCCAAGGAAGGACCCGGGGAGGGCAGGCACCCAGGGCTCGAGGCGGACGGGAGAGCAGTCCTGGGGAACTGCAGCCCCTCGCGCGTGCGTCTTCTGCAAGCTCTCCGCAGACGAGGGCAGAGGTCACGTGGAGACCCTCGTGTCGAGGAGGGATCCGGGCAAGGCCGGGGTCTCATCCTAAGTTCCTTGCAAGGCTGAGCCCACTTGGTGACTGGCTCCTGGTTCTTAGCAGAGCTGCCTGGGGTACGTGGCCTGATTTCATGATGGAGTTCGTCTCAAACATTCCTTAGTGTGTGGCAGAGTGATTATCATGGCTTCTTTGAATTCTTCATTTCCATAAATATGATGTTCACATGAGAGCCTTTGAATATTGTGTATTTTATACTATATAGTATGTATTCGATTATGTTTTATAATGTATTTTTCTTCAGAAAAAACACATTTAATTTAAAAAGAGGACAACACCTACGATCTTGCAAAAAAATAGTATTTGCATAAAGTTCTGAAATACTTTATGGACAATAGAAATTTCAAATTAACAGGCTAAAGTTTTTGAGGAGAAATGAGTGTTTGGTCTACGCATTGGGTGCACTGAAATGAAATCAAACCAAATGCAATTCTCCAGTGTGGGAATCACGTCCTGCTTCTACAG
>RJWM01049986.1:0-10918 GCA_004363535.1 Dasyprocta punctata
GGGCGGGTGGCAAGGGTGGCTAAAGTGTCTGGGAGGAAGAAGAACCAGGCTAGAGGCAGGAAGCCCAGGGTGTGCAGAGTTGGGCAGCTCAGTGCTGTTCTGGGGATGGTGCGTGCTACAAACAGGCGGGGGAGGGAGGGTGCCAGGCTATGGGGATCTCAGAGGCCCTGTTGGGAGCTTCCTGAGGCTGTTGCCATCCACTGGAGGGTGTTAGCAGTGGAGTGACAGGATGTGTCTTTGGTTGAGGGAACAATTGACAAGAACCAAGTGGGAGCAGAGGAAAGTAGAGAGGATCCATAGGGCAGTGAAGTGCTGCTTCAGGGCTCTAAGAGTGAGTGATTCACCCGATTTCAGGCTTTGGGTGATAGAGACAAGTTGCCATTAGTTGAGAGGGAGAGAAAGAGATAGACACACACACACACACACAGAGACAGAGACAGAGACAGAGAGACAGAGACAGAGAGAGATGGGAAGTGGTGATATGCGCTGCTCAGCCACTTGAACCCTCTTGACTCAGATGGATACACCAAAAGCAAGGTCCAAAAGTCTGCAATTAACAGTACAGAGACTGTGGTTCAAGTTTCTTCTTAAAACGTGGGCTTCTCACATGTCACAACTGACTGCAGAGAGAACCCAGGGGAGAAGGGAGCTTGTCTGAATGTGGGAGCCCCAAGGTCCTCCCCTGAGGCTGTCTCTGCTGATCCATCGCCTGTGCTGTGGGCTTGCTATCTAACCACCTTTTCCCTGTCTTGATCTGAAAAATGGGGAACCTTTCCCAATCTGTAGGACTGTAATAAAGATTTTGTCGGATGGTGACTGTCCTGTGTTTTAATAACAGGGCTGGCCCTTCTGAGATCAGAAAATGATTCTTTTCCTGATTAATTATGGTAGTGAATATTAGATTTGTGAGCCATGCTGTCTGACTACTGAGGACCTCCTGCAGAATGTGGATGGCTTTCCACACCAAACAGACTTTTAATGGAAATGCAGGTTTCAGTCACTCATCATCCTGTTCTCAGCCTTGAGTTTTCACTTGTCAAGTTGAGATTCACTGGGTCTCCTCAACAGTTTCCTTCTTCCAAAGAGAAAGGTCTAAAGGGCTCCAGAGAACACCAAGAAGGGAATCATCCCCACAGGATTCACAAGATTTCTGCATTTATGTCTTTTTGTGGATTTATAGCTAACTCGATGACAGCACCAGCAGACACAACCAACTTGGCCAAGAGGCAGATTTAACGTTTGAATGCTTGAAGCCCATCTACATGATCAGTCCATGCAAGAAACAAGGGTTTAGCTGTCTGTACTGTCTACACAGTAAACGACTTCAGTCTCCCTCTATCAGCTAACAGACGCAAGTGGTTCCATTCTAATTCCATCACACAGGTTACTAGTGTTCCTTGTGCACCTGCTCTGAGCTGATGGAGTGTTGGCCACTTTCTCTTCTTGTCCTTGTCCCACGGGTCCTGCCACAGGGATGAGGAGGTCTATTTTGCACACTGGAAGCAGAGGTGTAGAATTGGGCAAGCACATGCAGGGGCCGAGCGTGGGAAGCCGGGTGCTCCAGCACAGCCGCTGCCCTGTCCCCCATGCTCAGCGCTCCACATAGAACTGACTGGGTCGTAGAGTCAGGCTGAGTTGACTCACTCAGCCGTCCTGTCCACCAGCACACTTCCTCTGCTCCCATTTAGCTGAGTGGTGGACAGACTATTTGTACTGATAGGCATAGGAATACTGATGACCTGCTTCCTCCCAGAAATCTTTCAGTTTTGGAGGAGGATGTTGCAGAAGTTGATAGCAACAATTTGCATCACATCCAATCTGCAATTCCCAGTTTGCGTGCATGGTTTTCTCAGTGCCATAGCTAGAGTTTGGGCAGCTAGGGGAGGTCCCCAAAATGTGCCGCCTGGGGTAGACTGTCCCCTCCGCCATCCTCTCCTCAGCTGGTTTTCCTCTGGGAGAAGAGCAGAAAACAAGGTCACAGTGTAGCCTGGTGAGCCATTTCTGTGAGGCACAGAAGTTCCAGGCTGAGCTGGGTTAGGATCTGTCTTCCATCTTCTCCAGTGTGAACTTGGACAACTGTATTAACGTACTATCATCAAATGTCCATTTCCACAACTGAGAGTGGAGATACTGCCAGCAAGCTTTCAGGGATTGTGGTGAGGGTTAAACATAATGCTTTTCTACTGAATGTGATATTCACATTCAACTCTATAGCCTGAGACACCCGACAAGGAGATGGGAACATAGACATTCATGGCACAGCGAGGTGCATTGTACCCGAAGGGAGGGTGTCCCTGAGCCAGGAGCGTGGGGTCAAACCCAGTCAGTGAACTTAAAGCAGTTCATTTAATCTAAGTCTCAACAGGGTAGCTTAAAATGGGGTGGTAACAGGACCTACTTCACCAGTGCTTCTGAGATAAATCGATGTAATACACACAGTAGCCTAAGAGTGGAAGGCAGAAAGCAGGTAGAAGGAAGCACTGGCTGTGATAGTTCAGAATTTTAAGACAGGAGCCAGGTCCTATTCAGAAAAGCCCTAGAGTTCTACAGGCTTGACTTGATACCTGTTACACAGGATTAGGATTAGTGTATGAGGAGGCACTTCCTCCACTGTAAAACGCTCTTCAAATACAAAGTAAGGACAGAGCTTAATTTTGCGGTCAGTTTTTATGGTTGCCTTGTCGGCTGGAATTGTTTCCTGCTTCTGAAAATACACTGGCACATATTAGAAGCCCAATCACCCTCGATAAATAGACCAATAGGTGACACACTGGTGGGGTCCCCTGTGAATTTGCAGGGGGTCATGTGGTTTCCCGAGTCTTGATCCCTGCTTTCTGGAGCTCCAGTCCACGGCAGCTGCTGCTGCTTGTGCTAACAATGTGAACATCTGGGTAATGCCTAGCAGACTTTATTGCTTTGCATATGTTCATTAATATTATTCCCTGCACAAGGAATTCCAAATGTCATCTACCTTTTCCCATGAGGGAAAAAGAACTGGTTATCTGTTTGCAATATTCTTCCTCTAGCATTTGAAATATGCACCTTGCCATATTTTCAAAAAGAAATGGAAATTAAACCATCTCCAGGAAATGTTTTTCTCTTTAAATTTTCCCATTTGCACAATGTCCTTCAATTAAACCTGAAATCAAACCATGTTCTCCTTGAGTGGTCATTTTAATATTTGCAAGTTTCCCAAGCAGGGAAATTAGAGGAGCAATTGATTCCGTGAGCCCTCTCGGGCCTATGCAGATGCCCTTGGACATCAGCACCACTCAGTTATGTGTCTGGGGCACAGCCTGGCCACACACTGGCCCTTGCCTGAGTCTTCCTCATGTGGCACCTGTCCAAACTCAGGCTCTTGCTAAACCTATGGACCCATGGTCCTGTTCCTTGCCATTCTCAGTGGAAGGGATACCCTCTCCTTTACCCTCTCCATTCTAGTGACTTCCTGAACTCTGAGCAAGATGTCTCTCATTCTATCTCCCATCATCCATCCTTGGCTTTCTGATCAGAGTGTACTGATTGTCCTTAAATGTCACGCCTCCTCCCACAAGCTCTGGACTACACTTCAGTTGCTCTCTGCATAAAAGCTGAAGTCCTTACAGCTTTCCAAGGTGCCATCCACTCCACTTCCGCGCCCCACCTCTTCTGATGTGCTCCTCTCTCCAGCTCTTGCTGGAGACATCTTACTGCTCCTCTAGCAGTGTCTGTGATCACAGCAACTCTTGGTTTAGACCCAGCAGTGCAGCCTCTGCATGATGCCATCTGTTTCCTTCCCAGGAAGTTCTTCCAATCCCCCTTCCGAATGTAGCAGCCACTGCCCCTCTCCCAGCACCATGTCCCCATGCCTGGGCCTGTTTCCCTAAGAACTCACATTTTCAGGCCTTGCCTCACCATGCATGCTCTTCTTATGCATGTTTGCCAAGGGCAGGAGCATGCTCCTTTCTGTTCTGACCCAATGTCCCCTCACCAAGTTCTCTAGTTCATGCTTGGGAATAAATACTGCTTAGAAATGTTGATGTGTTCCTCACTGCATCTTCTTTACAGCAGAGTTGGACATGTGGTCTAACCCTGTTCAGTCACCATCTTCTACCTCCTGGCAGCGAGGGTTAGCCTAGGGGGATACAGACCCACGCCAACCAACCAATGGCTGACCTAGGACTCTTCTTGGTGCTACTGAGAAAGAAGCTCCTTTCCTTCTCTGGAGTTGCTGAACTGCTAAGATGTTGGCTCTAGGGAGTAAAAGGTCTTCTTATCATCACTACTGGGCAAATACACCCAAGCCTAAAGCTTGGTAAGAACAAAGCCATGCCAGATTTGCAGAGAAACCTGCTCAGGACATTTACACTGTCTTTTCTTTTTGCTAATTTCCCAGGCCCCTCTCTACCTAAGTCTCTACCTCTGGAACTATGTTTACACAGGCCAATGAAATCCACTGCTTTTAAAATTTTGGATCATTGAGTTGGAATGAGATGCTGACAACTGAAAAGACTTCAATAGTTTCAGCTAAAATGTTTCCTTCCTGGAGAAGTACCCCTCTCTTCCCAGAATACCAGTTCTTCCCCCTTCCTTCTCTCCTTGCCTACAACTTCATGCCCCTCCTTGATGGTCCCCATCCTTATGTTCTGAGGGGTGACTGACCTGTGCAATTCCTATAAACAGCTCCTTGAATAAATTCAGCCTGTTTCCTTTCCCTAGGGAAGTTTCATTAGGAGTTTGTCCATTTTCCAGCATATTCAGCCTAAATACCTTGGCAGTGGGCCTCAATAAACTTCTCCCAGTGCGTGTGGCCTCCCAAAGCGCTGACCCAGAGCAGCCAAGGCGGCTGTTCGTTTCTCTGCCACACACCAGCCCGTGTCATTTAAGGAAGTGGTATTTCCAACAGATTAAGTCCAGCAGGCCAAGCCCTGCAGTGAATTAGAAATTTCTTTTGATTAAAAAATACCTTTTATTTCAAACTCATAGAATCCAAGGGTAAGTGTATAGTTTTAATAAGCTGTTTCATATTCTGAGTTTCATTTGACTTTTCAAAGTAGAACAAAAGTAAGACTAGGGATGGGGAAATAATTTATTCCTATTTGTCCACATGGCCAAGTGTCCATGAGTAAGTTACCATGGGAGGCCAGTGCAATGGGAGTGGTCAGGGTCATGTGGAATCTCTGGGCCATGTGTAGCTCCTGGCTTGGGACCCAGCCAGTCACCACTTGATGTGATGATGGCCCCAACCCAGCGCCAGGAACCCCAGCACCCACCTTAGCCTGGCGAGGGAGCATCAGAAGAATTAGAAAGTGATTCTGGTCACCAGCATGTCTCAGAGCTTCCTGCTGGCCACAAATTTTAGGCATCTTTCCCTCCAGGCTGATTATTCCTGGGGTGGGGGAAGGTGACGGACACTATCCCCTGTCTCTTCATGGTGATTTTCTTTCTTATGGGCAGGGAGGTCTCCAGCCACCCACATTCATTTGTGCTATCACCTGCAAATTCCAAGTTACTGTTTTTAAGGCATTCAGCTCTGATGGCTGGAACAGAGAATGGAGACAAGAACTCAGGTCTCTGCTCTGGGATTCTGGAGACCAATTCTAATCTTGACTCTGCCTTTGGCCTTGTGTGCTCCTTGGTGGGCCCTGAGACATTTTCTTGCTGGTCAGGTAGAATGCTGAGCTGAGAGGTGACCTCTGACCCCCGCCAGTGGTGATATCATCAGCTCCTGTGGGGTTCTGTCTCATAACTCACCATATAAAAAGAAGGGCTATGTGGGGAGATAACTGGTCCTGACTCAGATAACCCCACATTGTGAGGACCTGGCTGGCCCATCCTGTCTCCAAGAATGCCTGTCACTGTTTAACGCTAAAGTCCTGGCTTGGGTGTGTTCTCACTCCATAGATTGCCGCCTGACCTGCTCCTCAATCTGCTGAGCTGATTAGCTCTCCTAGCAGCCTTCGGCTCTCAGTTTCAAATCCTTTCCAGTCTCAGATTTCATACTTGATTTACCACTGCTTTCCAGGGCTGGGCGCCACCTGCCTCCAGCCCTGCTGCATTTCCAGCTACATCTTCTACAATACTTCTCTGGACACGTCCTGTTGATTTGGGTCTCTGCGCTTCAACACCTTGGTTCCTTGGCTAGGAACACCCTTTCTCTTCTCTACTCAATGAAGTCTTGCCAGTCATGAAAAACCAGTTAAAATATCCCCTCTTTGAGGCTCTTTTTTCTGATGTCTTCAAGTACATTGAGCATATCCAACTTTATTTTTTATTTATTTTTTCTTTTTTCTTTTACAGGGGAAAGCACAAACACAGTCCCCCACTACCACAAATTATGTAGTCGAGTTTCTCACATTTGGGGAAATCGCAGGGTCAGCACATCCGGAGTGCAATGGATGAACCTCACCCTGGGAAAACCACCTTCGTGATCACTGTATCTCCCGCACCAGGTGAGTATATATCCAACTTTAATTTCCACAGTATGCTTAATCTTCCTGACTTCCCATGTTTGGAAAGTTTTCTGCTATTATTTCGGTGAATAGTCTTCACAGGTCATTAGTATTGACTCCTGCTTTTTCATTTATGCCTGTTAATCTTATTTTATTTCTCTTGGCATCATCTTGCAGCTGTTGAATTGTTGTTTCTTGGTTCCTTACTATTTTTAGGAGACCTTTTCTTTCATGTCCATGATCTCCCATGCTGTCTTCAAGATCTGAGATTCTATCTTCAGCTTCATTTAAGCAGTTTTTCAAACTTTCCATGGAGTTTTTCATTTCCTGCATTTCCCTTTGCATCTGTTTCATGCATTCTGTTTGTGTCTTATATTGTACATTCAAGGTTTCGATCATTTTCTTAAGTTCTTCTATTTTTTTATCTTGCTCTTCTTTAGATACACACAACATTTCTTTAATAATGACTCTCATTTCATTTTTTAGCTGAGAGAATATTTCTGATTTGAATTTCTCTATAACTTCATCAAGCTGTTTCTTTATTGCATTTTCTATCATTTCAGAAAGTCCATTTGTGTGACTCCCACTGTCTTCCATTTCAGTGTCTCCTGGGTTTGTTCTTTGTGGGCTGGGGGACTGAGACTGCCTCATGGTCTTTTGTTTTGTCATTTTCTTCTAGAACCTATGTGGCTCTGTGTCCTGCAAGGCTGGCCGCACGTTCCCCTGAGGTTCGCGCTGATGCTTGGGTCGTGCTGAATCACGGGACCCAGTAGAGCTGATTCCTGCATGCAGCAAGGGAGGGAAGCCTCCCGGGGTGTGCTGGTGGAGCCTCTGCCTTAACTGGGTGGGGGCCAAGGCCTCCCGGTCCCAGGCAGCTAGGCAGAGTGTACCCCGGAGTGACGCCGCCCGGACCCTGGGTCTGTCTACGAGTTCAGAGCGACTGCTGTGGCAGGGCAAGCCTGAGCAAGTCCCAACCCTACAGTGCTGGGTGCAACCCGGCTGGGCGGGGTCGGCAAGCTCTGCAATGGCACATGCACAAGCCTCTCCACTGAAGAATGGAGCTCGCGTGCTCTGCACTCTGGTGGGGGGATCCCAAGCTCTCCAAGTCCCTGCAGCTATGTTGGTCAGTCCCTGGTGAGCAGCTCTGGGGTCCTGGGCTGATCTGGGCTGGGCTGCGTACCTCTGTGTCGTGCGAGTCTGGCTGGGCATTCCCCTGAGGGTCATTATTTTAAAGATAGTAAAAGCCAACAAAACGTAACAGAGCAAAGTCAATCAAAATAGCAGTGGAACTGGTTCAGAACTTCAAAGCAAGATACTAGGAAAGCAATAGCTACTATAGCATATCTTGTTAAATTCATAATAGTTGACCATTCTATTGGGTATAGTAAAATCAAACCAAAAACAAGACAGAAGAAAACCAATCAAAACAGAATATGAAATAAAGCAAAAAAAAATTAATCAGAATAAAGCAAAACGACGTGAACAATATTGGGCCTCAAAGACAAGACAGAAGGGAATCCCCCATATTTGCTGCATTGCATACTGTCATCTTCCCAAGAGATGCTCAGATGACTGGCCCCAGGCCTGCAAAATCAACTAAACAATACAAGCATTTAGTTGCTTTATGTACATTAGTTGCTATCAAATTAGACACTCCTCTGAACCAGCAGGTTGCTTAAGGGAGCGGGGCGGGGGAGGGGGGTAGGGTTCTTGATTTTTAGCCCGCGGGTGCTGGTAGGTGCACAGGAAGCGCAGATCTTTCTCTTCCTGGAGTCCACACCACTCGCACTACTCACCAGGAAGGCTGGCTAGTCGTCTTCTGGTTGGAACCTCCCTGACCCAACATCTCTCTTATATTTCTATTGTTTTAACATTTTTTTAAATTCAGAAGTGATTTTCAGCTTAGCAACATCTCCCAGAAGCTGTCCACAGTGCTGCTGCTCATGCCCTTGACCCTGCTTCCCCAGAGCTGATGCCCCCCAAGACCACAGTGCATTGGCCAAATATCAGGAGTTGTGGCTGGGGCAGAACCACCAAGAAAACCACACACCTGAGTCTTGCCTCTTCTGTTTTCACAAGTCTCCTTTTTCCAGAATCCCACATTGCATTTAGTTATCACGTCTTTTGAGTCAACTCTGATCAATGAAGGTTTCTTATGCTTTCCTTGACCTTTGAAGATTTGATGAGCTCTAGTCTGGTATTTTGCATCATGTCCCTCACTTTACATTACCCTGTTGTTTTCTCTGGTTAAGGCTGAGGTTAGGGCTTGGGGAGGAAACCACAATCATGAAGTGCCCTTCTCACTGTGTCCTACTGGGGTCACATGCTGTTCATTGTCACTCATTCTGGTCATGTCAGAATGGACTACCAGGTCAAGGTCTTGTCTGCTAGGTTTCTGCCCTTCTGTTTCCCCTCTCTGTTGGCTTGTATAAGAGGCAATTTTTGATAAATTCACTGGATTAAACTGACCAACTGCTGTTAACAAAGGAAAAGCCTATTGCACGTCACGGTACTTGGGTGGCATCAGCCTTGCTGCTGTGAGCTCTGGGGCTTGGGAAAGACTCCTTTTTATTATGGCCACTCCTCTCTCATGTGGGGCTGGAAGCAGACACTCTGGAAAATTTAGAGGTCTTCTTATGATCCCAAACTTATACCTGCAGTCTGATGTCTAGTCTTCCTTGAAGGCCCATATATAGGTCTCCTATTTTTTTCTTGAATGTCTCAGAGCTCCTCTAAATTCATTGTCTTTCAAACTAGCTCAAAACCTTCTTCTGCATCCTTAAAATATTCTGATCCTCTCCTAGAATTTCCTGATTCATCAAATGTCATGCCCATCCATCCATGCACCCATCTACTAGTTGACCTGTCCCTCTTTCTCTTCACCACTTCCTCCATCCATCTATCCATCTATCCATCTATCCATCCATCCTTCCTTCCAGTTTCCCAAGCTAGAAGTGTAAGAATCATCTTTGACAAGTTGTTTAACTCGCAAAAACTGTACCATCATTTTTAGGCTGTCATGGTTTTATTTCCCACATATTTCTTGATTGATGCACTCTCCACATTTTTATTTCACTACCCTAGTTCAAATCACCTTCATTTTCTTGTGGGACTGCAGAAACAGTGTGCTACCTGAGTCCTTTCAACTCCATTTTCCAACAGTCACTAGAGTGCTTAGTGCAAATCCCAAGCCTCAGCACTCAGGTCCTTCCCTAGTCTCTCAAGCAATGCAGCCTGATACAGTCAATGTACCTTTGGTGACCCTGACCACTCTCCAGTCTTATTCTGATCTCTGTTTTCTGGTAAATTGCCCTCTTTCAAGTTTGTGAACATTCTCTGCTCCTTTTCACCTTAGGGTCTGAGCTTCTGTGACTTTCTCTATTCCCTGGTTTTGTTCACTTAGACCTGTTCACCTTTTCATCTCAAATGTCCTTTGTGATAGATTTTTTTCATAGCATTTGTAGTTGTCACAGTTGGTTGCACACCTTTATTTTTTACAGTTGGTTGATTAATGAGGGAGATTTCTGTTTAATTGTTGTTTCTCTACTGTGCCTCTTCAGACATTTATTACAGCACCTGACACACAGTAGGTCTTACAAGTACTTTTATGCCATGAATAAATGGGAAGTGCAGCTATGGGTTTAGAGCACAGGCCAGTGGCGCCAGAGACTTGGCCAGAGGTCTTCTCTGTGGATACAGAGCCCCAAAGGCATGAACTGCACTGATGATGTGAACCAGGTCCCCTGGACTTCATGATGCAGACAGCGACAGTGAGGGTGGGAAGAGGGGTGGGTGAATGTGGGGATGAGGTGCGTGGTGGGGTGGATCGGTCTAATTCTCACTTTTCTGAAGGAGATGCATTCCTGAAGTCTCTCAGTGACTCTGAGCAGCCACATGTGCACACAGCTTGGGGTCTGTGTTAGTTATTTTCTCATCCCTGATACATGATACTATACAACTGCAACTTAAAAGAGGAGAGGTTTATTTTGGCTCATGAGTTAGTCCACATTCTGCTGACTCCAAAGAAGAAACAGCAAGGTGGAAAGTCATGGGGAGGAAAGCTGCTCAACCCACGGGAGCCAGGAAGTGGCACTGGGGGGAAGGGGACAAGAATACCAGGAATATACTGTTCCAGGTCACAACTCCAGCAACCTGCCTCCTCTGACCAGACCCCACCTCCGAACGGCACATTCTGCCATGAACTCATCAGTGAGCTAACTCCCTGATGAATACAGCACCCCTATGAGCCAATCGCCTTTCAAAAGCCCCACCTCTGAATACACGGGTATTTGGGGGGTGACATTTTAGATCTAAACCATGATGGGATGAAGTCATTTGCCTCCTCACTCTCCAAGTACATACACAGAAATAATGTGTGCATGCATGCTTCTATAATTTATTTCCACTAACTAGGCATTGGAAGTATTTGTATGTACTAGAAATATGTAAAATATTTGTTTCCTTAAATTATAAATGGAATATTTAGC
>RJWM01049987.1:0-10918 GCA_004363535.1 Dasyprocta punctata
AGCTTTTGTGGTTTCCACATCCTGGGGCAACCCTGGGGCAGCAGCACATCCAGCCCTTGTAGCACAGGTTGGAAATTCTGCAAGATCCTCTCCTCAGACATGCAGTTGGATGTTGTCCGTAATGTTCATTAGTGACCTGAAGGGAGGCAGGAAAATGGCCAGGACAGCACCTGAAGGCCTCCATGAAGTGAGGTGGGAAGTGCTCCTCTGGCACATCCTCCAGAACCCCAGTGGGCACTGGGTGCTCATCCTGGTGAATCTGCAAGACTGAGGTTCTGGATGTGGATGAGCTGGGTGGGATCCTCAGGCCTGCCAGAAACAAGACAGTGACTCCTCCTGCATGGTCCTGAACAGCTCTCAGGAGGTTTTATTAACTTTCTTGCTCCCATCTCCATTTCAGTTACTGCTTTCCAATCAGTGTTGATTTGGAGCCTCTGGCCAGTTAATCCTGACTCATTTTCAGCTTCCTCCAGATTAAGACATGGATGTAATAAAACGTCCCTTTCTGAGAAGCCAGAATGAAGAATGGCTTGGAAATCAAGGACTCATTCACTGACTGACTCTTTGGCATTGTTGAGGTTGACTCACAGGTGACCATCATAGCCATGGGGCCATGTCAAGAATGCCATGGTCTCTCGTCAGCACCCAAACGTGGTTGTGCATCTTCAATACATGTCTCTTTTTGGCTGTGAGGCTGTGATGAATGCTCAGGAATTCCTGCCTGTAAATAAGTGCACATATCATGTTAGACATTCATATTACTACTCTTGGACAAAATCACTAAGCAAATAACATTTTGAGTAAGGTTTTCATGGACAGAAAGGGGAACTGTGTGAGTGATTAGCTATGATAGGGTGTTTTTAGCCACACCACATGAGTTCCCATCTTGAATTTTTTCAGTTCAATCAAAAGGGGCTAGAAGTTTCTGCAAATAGTCTCAGATTTCTGCTGTGGGTTGCTGTCCATGTTGAGGTTGCCTATGAAACATTCCATGTGCATTTCAAATTTCATGCAAGATGCTGTTTTTCTTGAGCTCCTTTTCAGAGCACATGGTCACATTGCAAAACTTGGATTGATGCCTCAAAGCCACCATTTCAATGCCTGCATGTTCTGAAAAGATGAGGGTAAGTTCTTGGGGCAAATCCACCAGAGCTTTCTTCCTGGCCAGGTGAGGATCTCGGGTGATACTACAGCAATGCTGCTTGTTGACTGAGGGTCCCATACCACAGGCCTTAATACAGACTTCAAGTCTATAGACAGGAAGATATTTTTATAACAAAGTTCTCAATAAGCCTAGCTCTTCAAATTCCTGCTCTGCTCAAAGCACTTTTTTTTTATTTAAAGAGAATAAAACAACAAAGCAGATCAGAACAGAACAATGCAAGCCACACAGGACTTCAAAACAAGACAACAGGAAATCAACAGTGGCTCCCCTAATGTCTCTTGTTTCCTTTGAAGTAGTTTCCATACCTTCACACACAATAGATTCAAACAAAACAAAATAGAACAAAGCCAATCAAAACAAAAGAATGAAAGCATTACAGGCCTTCAAAACCAGAGAATAGGAAATCCACAATGTGTACCATAATATCTCTTGTTTTCTTCAAAATAGCTGTCCATACCTTCATACATGTTGAAATCAAATAGAAAATAGACTAAAACCAATCAAAACAAAGAATAAAAGCATTATTGGACTTCAAAACAAGATGATAGGAGCCAGGCGTGGTGGTGCATGCCTTTAATCCCAGCACTCGGGAGGCTGAGGCAGGAGGCTTGTTGTGAGTTTGAGACCAGTCTGGGCTACAAAGTGAGTTCAAGGCCAGCCTGAACTGCATAGTGAGACCCTGTCTCAAAAAACAGGGCCGGGATTTAGCTCAGTGGCCTAAGCGCCTGCCTGGCAGGTGTGAGGTTGTGAATTCGTTCCCTGGTGCAGAAAAAAAAAAGATAGGAAATCAGCAATGGCTACCATAATGTCTTCAAAATAGTTGTTCATACCATCATACATAATAAAATCAATTCTCGTAAACTCTTTAGAAGTTCTAAGCATGTTAAAGCCTATCCATGTACATCTATCCTTTCTGTATTAGAGGGAAAAACAAGACACAAGAAACAAATATATAACAATAACAAAGAACCTAAAACAATAACAATATTGGCTTTCAAAAACAAGGTGGTAGGAACAAAAGTTATTTTGCATAGTTTTCTTCAAAACAGTTACTCAGATTACCAGTTTTATAGACATGCAAAATTGATCTAATCCTATGAGTGCTAAATACTTTGTTCCAAGAACTAATAGAATTAGTAGTACAATTATCTTAGCTATCTTAAGTGTATATATACAAATTTGTATCTTTTTTCTTTTCCCTTCCTTCTATTTTCCTTTTCCCTATCTGAGTCATTTTTCCTTTCAGCAGTTTCTTACCCTTTCACAGCATTAATTGAAGATTTTGTATCTTAGTCTTTCAGTTTCTTATACTGGAGAGACAATATGGTATTTACACATGTGAGTTTGGTCTATTTCACTTATGAGTATGAGCTCAAGTCACATCCATTTACCTATAAAAACCTCAATGTGATCCTTCTTTATAGCTGAGTAGTAGTACTCCATTGCATGAGAATACCACATCTTTTTTATCCATTCTTCAGTTAATGTGCATTTGGGTTGTTTCCAAGACTTGGCTATTACAAATTGTGCTGCTATAAACATGGATTCACATATATCACTGTGGTATGATGTTTTCAATTCTGGGAATAGCCCAGAAGTGGTATGGGACTTCTAATCCCAGTTTTTGGAGGAACTGCCAGGCCGATTTCCAGAGTGGCTGCACCAGGCAACACTCCCACCAACAGTGCAGAAGAGTTCTTTTTTCCCCACAGCCTCTCCAGCATTGGCTATCGGTGGTATTCTTGATCCTGGCCATTCTTTCTGGAGTGAGATGGAATCTCAGCATTGTTCAAACACTTTTTCTAACTTTGAGCCACAACTGATAGAAATTACTCTAGCATAATGGACCTCAACACATGGTTTAGCCTTTGGTATAATTATCCTGATTCAGTTAGAGAAACACATGTGGGAAACCAGGTCAAAAGAAGGGAAGATGTTACAGGTGTCATTATCTTGGCCCTTATGGACATGACATTGTGTTGTGATCTTTTCTTTTTCCAGAGAACATCATGAATATTGCAAAGACAACTTAGTTTATGCCAGTCTTATTAAAACATGCCTGGAGAGTTACGTAATTTTTAGTGACTTCTACAAACATTAAAGGAAATTGAAGAGACCATCTTGGAAGAGGTCCCCCAATAGTCCTGCTACAGTTCAATGGAATGTGGCTCAATATGGTGGCCTTCATGAGCAGTCTGGCAGATTCTCCAGCTTGTGTCAACCATAACAGCAGTGTTAGTTTTTGCCTCAGGCTCATTGTGGCCTTGGCTTCACTTATACTTCAGTTGAGTGTCTGAGTGAGTAATTGATTTTGATATGGATTCTGAGAGGAAAAGTTTAGCTGGGTTTAGAACATCCTGTGGCTACAGAGTCTGCAGCTCAAGTTTGGAACTGATGAGTTTTGGTTTCTCAGTAAACCCTTGGGGAAACCAGAGAGTGGGAAGTTTGTTGAACAGGACCATGTTGTGGGTGGTTCTGATACTTGGGGACTCAAATTCTACAGTCTCCGAGTGGCATTTAGTAAGGCAATTCTTTTATGTTAATTGTCCATGGAGCCCTATGAAGTGTGCCATTGGTGTTCTTAGTGCTCAAATGCAGCTGTAGGTCCTTCACTACAAAGTCTCCTTTTAGGTTGTATTTCTGAGACAACTCTAGAGAAACTGCCTTATGTAGCAAATGCTATGCACTGACTGTTTCAGAAGTGTCACTCTGAAGATGTAGCAATATCACTAAACACAGAATATTATGTTGAGTACATTCTTGGAGGACAGCAATGGCAGATTTGGTGATCAGCTAAGATAGGTAATGAAAGGTTTTTGCCCTAGTATAAATTACAGGACATTATGGTGGTCTAACATGGTGGAAAGCCAAAAAACACTTATCCTGTTGACAACTTTTTCCTTCCTTTCCCATGCGCACAAAGAGAATTCTAGCCAGTTCCTCACGCGTCATCAATGCCTGTCCCATTCGCAGCTTACAATCAGAGGTCATATAACCCTCAGCCCCCTCTGTATCCAGTCAGCGGAAATAGCCCAACCCCCATGAGTTGTGGGCTCCTCTCCATGTCTGTAATAGAGGTGTTGTTTTCTTTTTTTACTTTTTGCTTCTCTATTGCACCAGAAAGCCCTAACATTTATGTGCTGGCAAAGCCCTGCAGATCTCTTTCTGGAGTGGAGATAGAAGTCTCCCCACTTGGTCTCAGCTGTGATCCAGGACGCTGTTGCTCTACCTTCTCATTCTCAACCTTCCACCGGTTAATTTTAGTGGACGTCTAGATTTGTCTAAGAAACTGAAAGCAGGGAAAATTGAGGTTGAGGTTTCCAATGGACGTTTCTGCATCTTAGTGTTCTGCTTGATTCTGATCTCATCTAGTTGTTTGTTCTTGAGGGAATAGCATCATGCTTATCAGAGCCCACTATCAACCAGCTAAGATCTGGATTAATCTTGAATCTTTGCAGACCTAGGGTGTGCTGGAATGTCGTCTTAAGGATAATTTCTTGGAGCAAAGCAACCAGGAACTTCATAGACAGGTTTAGGTCTAATGTGACATTGCAGCAAACTAGTTGTTGACTGATTATTCTATCTATTGGGTCTTGTTTCAGACCTGGCATGCAGGAAGGAAAATGGAACATCTCATGATGTTTTTTCAAAGACATATGAAGAAACAAAAAGTCCTTCAAAAATAAGTTCAATGAATTTTTTGTAGGTTCTGGTTCATGGCTGGTGGGACCTGTTCTGGCACCAGCCCTTTCTAGAATGTGTGAAGAGAGCCTGGATTTTGAGTTGGGGACCATCGAGACACTGTTGAGATGGGAGCATTCTTTAGAAAAACCCTGGCTCTGTGTCATATGAAATGACATTCTGACCACTCAGGAAATATTTTCACTGACTAGTTATACCCTGGTTGGTCTGAGTGACTTCAGATTATAAGCACAAAAACTTGTCAGGGAGACCCAGAATAAGGTGAAGTATGGAAATGGTGTCCTCGTAGTTTCATGTTTCCTACTAGAAAGTGAGAATTGATAACATTTCCCATTTATGCCTTAATTTGGTGGGTTTCTGGCATGGGTACTCAGGTGTATTTAACAGTGGGTTAGAAGGCACTTCTATGAGGCAAGCCCAGGGGGCATTGGAGGATCTTTGATTCTTTTCCAGGTTCTTGCTCTCAATGCTTTGTACCTTCTGTGGCCAGGAGGCTTGATTGCCAAGCACACATAGCTTTCACTTTTGTTGTCATTGCTGAACACAGTGAAAAGCATGCCTGGTTGACCACATACCTGTGTTTCTTGTTTGTATTCAGGGTGATTGGAAATAATGATTTGCATGTGTTCTTCTCTGGGCTTCTCTGGAGTTTTTCTCCTCAGTCTTCATTGTTCAAGTGACTGAGGTAGTGGAAATTGACTTGAAAATTATTTTTTCAAAGCAGCTGTGAGTTGAAAGCATGTTGTTTTTTCCAGTGACTCTAATACAGTTGAGTGTTGGTGATCCTGGGCCAGTGGGGGATTGTGCCTCTCAATGGCTTTAAAGTCCCATGTATTCAGTTTCATGTGGTATGAGAATTCCAGTGTGATGTTCTGGTGTGGAAAATGGATTGAACCAGGAGGCCAGAGCTGCTGCTGCTGCTCACAGGAGACCCTGGTTTGCAAGAGTTCTGAGTTAAGCATCATGGGATCATACTGAAGGTTTCTGATCTCTTAAGCATTTCTGCCTTTCCATGCTAGATGTTGTTCACTTTGTTTCATTTATCCAAAAAATACTTGTGCTTTTAGTGTGCAGTTTGAGGTGTATTCCTGTAGACATCAAAATATCTGTTCTAGATATGTTCATTAATAATTCTACTTGTGGCAACAATGCCTTTATTTCCTAACCAAAATGATAGCTACTCATGTTCAGGAGTCTTTCTATAAAGTATAGTTTTTTTCATAGAAAGGTAACCAATGTTTTTAGCAAATGGAAAGACATCTGTAGCCAGCACTGTGACAGTAAATTTCCAATGTGGAAGAGATTCCGGGTCAGAGATAGCATTTAGGTAACCATGGTGAGTTGGGGGGGTGCAGCAAACTGTTAAATCCCTACCCCTTCCTTGGGTGGTAGAGAAATATATGACTAGTTTGAATCTCAGGAACCCAAAAAGACTTCAACTGTTGAATACAAATACTGCTTGGCCTCTTTCCTACCTTTCCATCTGCCAAGATTAGGTAAGACAAACAGGAATCCTGGAGTCATGAACACCAAGCAGTTGTTCATTCCCATGTGAGTGCCCTTATTTTGCTGGCCTCTGTAGTCCAGATACACGACTAATGTGGTCTTTGCTTGTCAAAGTCAACTTCCACGTATTTATCTTTGGAAGCATCCCTGTACTGCAAGGATCAGGCTGAAAATGAGATCACTTTTGATGCCTCCAAATCTGATATTTCCCTATGGTTCCTTTTTGGCTTAGGGCAACGGGTAAGTAATGCAAGGCATTATCACCTCTGCAGGGCAAAATGCAGCTGGGAGTTGGTGCCGTGGGATGTTCAGTTTGGAGGTCTCCATGAGAATGCAGAAAGTGCCTAGGGTCATTTATGGGTGGTTCACTTCTGGGCTTGGTCAGTGCTTAAGACATCAACTTGAGGTGAGCCCAGGCATGTTGGGGATGAAGGTCTGAATGGTAGACAGGAACTTTTCTCACTGTCATGAGCTGCCATTTTGGGTCAGGCCCTTTCAAAGCATTTCTGTTTGGTCTCCTTCCCTGAGATTCTCGACAAAGATGCCCACTGACCTCCCATTTCCACTTACACACGCTGCATTTGGGATTCTGTGGTCTTGCCTGGACTCTTCTGTGGAATGACTCTCGTTGTGCCTAGCAATGTAGAGTGTCAGAACATTAGAGGTTGGTTAGAAAATGAAGATGGCATGTCCAAAGCCTAAGAAATTTCCTTGCATCCAAATATGACTATGCCCTGATTAAAATGAACTCATTAGAAGGAAAGATTAGATTTCAGCTAGCTATTTTGTCATGTATCCAGGCATACTTCTATTTTCTTGTCTTTGAGTTTTCACCTCCATGGAGTGCTTTCTCGTACTTTGATACACAGCTGGGTTTATTAATCTAACAAGATGAGACTGAGGCAGCGATACACCAGTGCCTGACCTTCCCCAGCTGCAGGGAGGGCCAGAGCTGCTTCTCAGCTGTATCACCTGTTGCAGGCACCAGGCCTTCTGCAACATTCATAAGACACAGCCTGGAGTTCAGAGACTGGGGAAAGGTTTCTAGTGTCGAGTGACCCTAGGCTGCCCTAGGACTTTGCAAATACATGCACTTCAGGATTTGTGGGCAAAGGTGCTACCTTAACTTTTTTGACAAAATGGCACTGAGAGACTTATAGACTCTGGTGCCTCAGCTACATAGGAAGAAAGGCCTCCATGTGGCTGTGATTTCAGTGCCCCAGGACCAGATGGGGTTGTGTAGACCCCTGAGTGTCTGCACATTCTCTCATGTCCTGGCAGCTCCATGACTTTGCAGAACTGTGAATGCAAGTACCTGTCCCAAAGGCTCCATGTTCACTCCCATGGTGCCAACCTAGTACAGATGGTTCCCCCAGTGTCCAAGGCATGCTGAACAGCGCAGTTCATTGTTTTCTAGACTCTAATAATCCTGTGAGGTTGAGAATGTGCTCCTTCAAGAACCCAGGCTCTACCCTTGTTGAACTAAACTTCTCCCTGTAGCTCTGGGAATCTGAAGCCTCCTGATCAACACTTTGATTCTTCGTTACTTGTGGTTGTTACAAACCAGATATGGTGTGTTTAGATGTCAGCACTCTGATGCAGATATAGGTCCCCTCCCTGGTTTTATCTGTGATTTAGGGGGACATATACCTAATCTCAGCACATATTCTCAATCAGGGAAATGTTTACTACAGAATTTTCCAACATACATCTCCGTATCCTCCCACTGTCAACCCTACGCTTCTGACATCTGATTCTCTGAAAGGCTCCTGTTACCTCACACAGATGGTTGTTGTCAGTTCTGAGCTTCCCATCACTAGTATGTGTGGTTCTGAGGCCCCTCAGATCATCTTGACTCTGTAGAAATGGTGGTTTGTCATTACACTTGGCTATAACTGTTCTAAATTGGAGAGAGGAGGGTTGGATTTGGCAGGTCAGTGAAATCCAAAGAAGACAGACAAGACCAAAGCAAATAGGAAACTATAGGTATAATCATCCCACCTCTTATGGACCAGGTGTTGGTGTGTTATGATCTCATTTTGGCAGTGTTCATGCTGAGCTATTTACATAGTACGTGGCTTTTTATATCCATCACTCTGACAAAAGCATGGCTGGTTGTCTTTTATTTTCTTTACGAAAATAAAGATGATAGTCAAAGAAATGGAGGATGCTTCTTGGTAGTCTCTAGTTGGTCAAATAGAATGTGGTCCTATGGTGTCCTTCATGACCAGTCTGGGGGATTCTCCACATTGTCTCAACTGTATCAGTAGGGTTTTCAGCCAGGAGCAGGGTGGCCTAACATGACTGACTTGCTCTGCAGCTTTATCTTAATGTATGGATGAGTATCATGGACATCTGAGGTATATAATTTGACTGGGCCTGAGGATCATTTTTTTTCATGTCTGTAGTTCATGTGTGGAACTGACAAGTTTGCTTTCTCAGAAGTAAGCCTATGACTACGTGAGAGTGGAAATTAGTGTGACTAGAACCATGCTAGGCATGATTCTTTGGGAACTCATGTTCCAGACTCTAATTCTCAAAGGCATTTTCTTTTTTTTTTTTTTTTTTTTTTTTTTTTTTTTTTTTTTTTTTTTTTTTTTTTTTTTTTTTTTTTTTTTTTTTTTTTTTTTTTTTTTTTTTTTTTTTTTTTTTTTTTTTTTTGCGGCACCGGGGATTGAACTCACAACCTCGCGCCTGCCAGGGCAGGCACTTAAGGCACTGAGCCAAACTCCCAGCCCTTCAAAGGCATTTTCTTGAGAAAAATCTGCCAATAAAACTTTGCTTCTCCATAAGGCCATGTGAAGTATGGCCTTGGAATTTCTATTGCCCAGATGTGGGCCTAGGTCCTTCAAGAGAAATCTCTTCTTGAGCAGCATTGCCTGAAAGAGATCACTCTAGAAATACAGCCTGTGTGTAGTGAATACTTTACAAGCACTTCTTTCAGAGCAATATGCTGCTTTGGCAACCTCACTGAATACAGATTATTTTATTGAGTAAAGTTTCAATGAATGGAAATGGCAGCACTTTTAATGATAGGCTCAGACAGTTATCTGTAGAAAAACCACTAGTATTGCTTTCCTGAATTGAGTTGTATTACCTGAAGTGCTCCTAGAAGAATCTCCAAAATATTTCTGAATTCTATTCCCAGATGCTAGTTCATTGTGGCTGACATTTTCAATGAGACAGTCTATTTGTCCTCAAGGGCTCCGCATGACACTGCTAATACACCAGCAGTTTTCTTTGAGGCAGAGGCATTTTGCTCAGTCTTGCTCAGGCATGTGGATTCTGAAAAGATAAAGTGTAATTTCTTGGAAGAAACCAGGAGTTTCATCTCAGCTGGGTTCAGTGTCCAGGTGACATTGGTTCGAGCCTAGCTGTTGACCAACTGTTCCATTTCATGGACCTCGTTCCAACATTTAGCCTACAGGAAGGAAAACAAGACATTTCCTGTGTCTTTCAAAGGCAACATGAAAATGACCATCCTTCAAACACTGGTCCTTTGAATGACTTGTCAGGTTCTGAGCCATGCCTGCTGGGTTGTTCATGCAGCAGGCCTTTCTAGAGCAAAAGAAGAGTCGGGGGTCTTGAATTGTGGTCCATTCAGACCACAGTGAGAATGAGAACCTTTCTCTAGTGCAACTCTGGCTCAACGTTCCTAGAAAATGACACTCTGACCTTGCTGTAATTATGTAATTTTCTTGTACCCTGATTGGTCTCAATGATGGGGCCATGTCAATTGTGAGTCACTTGCCAGCCTCCAAATGTAGCTGTACATCTTCAGTATACATCTCTTCTAAGGCTAGGTGAGGCTGCAATGAATGCTTGAGAAATGTTGCCCGTAACTAAGGGTACACTCATTCTAGACATTTATATTCCCACTCTTGGACAAAATCATGAAGCAAAGAACATTTTGAGTAAGTTTCTAATGGGCAGAAAGGGGAGCCATGTGAGTGACTAGCTGAGAATAGGGGTTTTTAGCCACTCCACAGGGATTCCCATCTCAAATTTGTTTCAATTCCTTCAAGTAGGGCTAGAAGTTTTCCCAGTGTCACATTTCTGAGGCGGGCTGCTGTCCACACATTGTCTCATTCTGAAGCCTTCCACAGCTTCCGATGGAGTGAAATGGTGTGACTGAGGTTGCCCATGAAGCATTCTATGTGCCTTTCTAATCTCAAGTGAGAGATTGTTTCCCTTGAGTTCCCTCTCATCTCATGCTCACCCAGAAAAACTTGGATAGATGCCTTGAAGCCATTTCATTGTGAGCACATTCTGAAAAGTTGAGGGTATCTTCTCAGGGCAAAGCCACCAGAGCATTCGTGCTGGCCAGGTGAGAGTCTCAGGTGATATGCAGCAATGCTCTTTGTAGACTGAGGGGTCCCCTCTCAGCCACTGTTACTATACTTCCTCATTCTCAATTTTACCTGATTTCTAGGTTGGTCTAAGAGAAACAAAGTAGAAAAATTGTGGCTGAGGTTCCCAGTGGACATTTCTCTGACTTGGTCTCCTGCATGATACTGATGACATCTAACCCGAGTCAATGGCATC
>RJWM01049988.1:0-10925 GCA_004363535.1 Dasyprocta punctata
TTATGAGTAGTTATTTCAATGATAACAAGAGGTACTCTAAGGGGAAAAGAAGGTAGGAAGAGAAAAGGAAAAAGACATAAATTTATAAATATTCATAAATAAGACAGTTAAAAAAAACCGTATTGCTAAATACAATAGCTATTGAAAAAGAAAAGTTAATATACCTGAACTGATGAATCTTACATGCCTATATCTGTCAATATCCCCAACCCCTAGGAAGGTAATGATATGCAATATTGTAACTACTGCCAAACTTCAACCACCTCAGTGTGTAAACCTACAATGTTATCATATCAGATCTGTTGTTGTTGTTTCTGTCTTTTTTGACTTTTATTTCTAGCTTCTGTATCTATTTTCTCTTAAATAAAAATAAATAAATAAATAAATTCTTAACTCTAATCAAAAAAGAAATAAAACCAGGAATATCTACAAATATAGATTCTCAAAAAATGGATATTGCAGATAGGTTTGAAGTAATATTGATATAATAGATTTGAAGTAATATTGATTTGATGTAATATTGATATAATAAAAATAGCATACTTTTGTCATTGATTTGGAGATTTGAATAATACAGAACATTTAAAAATATTTGAATAAAATAATGAAAAGTCTTACATCATCAAATTATTGATAAATCTTCATGCATGAAAAAGTGGTGTTGCATTTTAGACACAGAAAATAGTGAAATATATTTTACAAAAAATAAATTTCACAATGTAGTTAGCATTTGAAATCACATGTGTGGAGTAACAAAATCAGTACAGTAATTGTTACAAAAGCTGAAATAAAATAGCTTACTTGAAAAATGGAAATGTACATAATATAATCACAAAATACCAAAGAGAAATTTTAAACTGATATTATAAATGCAGAGGCAAAATATTTTTTTTAAAAAATAGAGAATGTTATCCTTCTATTTGATCTAATCTGAAAGATTGCCACCTATTCTAAATTCGTTGTCACATCTATACTTTGCAGCAATTTTATTTTTAAAAGTATAACAGATGAGGCAAAAATGATAGTCATTAAGTTATTTTTAAAGAACACTATAAACCTGAAGACATCAGGAGGAAGGCAAAGTAGCTCCTTGCCATGTACAGAAAGGAGAGGCTTTAGCACGGCTCACAGGAAAACGCATAATATCTAATATTGCTCACAAATCTTTAAATTGGTAAATTCACAACATTTCAGGTTCAAAGTACTATAACAAACCAGTCTAAATTTTGCTCACGTCCTGAATACATGCTAATATTACAGGTTTTTATTATATAGAGATTATTAGATATGAATCTTTAAAGTGAATAAAGAATGCAAAAGAAATTATTAAGAAAGACAGGAACTGTGTTAACTATGTCTATATGGACATATAGACTTTACTACTGACCTAGAAAAACATGCACAAAACTGTCAACAATGGATACAATGTTTCTTTTTTCTCTAAAGATTATTTTCCACACTGTCTTCTACATTGTTATATATCACTTCCTACAGCTTAATTCTACTTCAATATATTGCCTTATTCAGAATTCACAATTGGGGACTGATGTCTTATATTTTTATCTGTATGTTTCTTTGTAAATTAAATTGAATAAAAGAGATTTTAAAAACACAATGGAATACTATTCAGACAAAAGAAGTACATAATATATCAAAGTATTGTAAGTATGTGAAACTTCTGGTGAAAACAGCCAGCATTTATTTTATTGTCCTAAAAGTTTATACCCATCTTATGATATTCTATATCATGGATAAACTCTATGCAGGTGAGAATACTGCATGTTTTTGTATCAGTGAGTTAGTGTGGGTGGAATGCTGGAGACAGACCTGATCTAGAAAGCAAATGCTGTAATATTGACTCAAAAACCATTGCCTCAAACCTTGCTCCTGATAATCACAATAAACAGAATGACATATGAAAAATGAAGCAATTATTCATTTTAAAAATTCTCTATAATTGGAGTATGTAGAAATATTATATTGATGTAGATTTTAAAATTGTAATTTTTTTCTCATTTTGCACACAATTATCCAGAAGAAGTTTTTTTAGATTTTAGATTTAACATTTAATTCATGGCTTCAAAGTACAATGTGAATTTGTTAGAATTTGTGCTTCAAAATATGCAAGATCATATTTGTTAAGTAAAGGGCAGCTGGAGAGGGGGAAAGAAAGAAGATATAAATTATTTCAGAATAGGACCAAAGAATTTCCCAGATGGAAAATTAAAAAGACATGTAGAGCAGTGTAAATGCTTAGCATCACTGTTATTTAAACTGTGTGGAACTCCTCTCTTTTGCAGGACTCTAAGGACACCATTTTTCACCTCTCTGTTTCTGAGACTGTAGATGAGAGGATTCAGCATGGGGATCACAATTGTGTAAAACACAGAAGCCACCTGATCCTTTCCCAAGGAGTAGGACTCCTTGGGTTTTAAATATGTAAAGATCACAGTGCTGTAAAAGATGGTGACACCCAGGAGATGAGAGGCACAGGTAGAGAAGGCTTTTTTCTTTCCTGCAGTCGAATTAGTCTTCAGGATAGTGGAGAGAATGGAGATGTAGGATCCAGTTATAGTGATAAGGGACAATACTGAATTGAAACCACCACAGAAGAGTATAATAAGTTCAACCTCATAAGTGTCACTACAAGACAATGCTAAAATTGGAGATGTATCACAGAAAAAATGATGGATGATATGTGAGCTGCAGAAACGCAGTCTGCTAATGCAAACCACAAAAACAGTGGAATCCACAAAGCCAATAACATAGGAACCAGTGAGCAGGGCATAGCAAAGTCTAGTGGACATAGTGATTGGATAGTGCAGAGGCCTGCAGATAGCTACATAGCGGTCATAGGCCATGGAGGAGAGAAGAAAGCATTCAGCTGCAGCAAAGGCTACAAAAAAATACAGTTGAGTGAAGCAGCCCAGGAATGAGATGCTCTTGGCAGAAGACACTAAGTTCTGTAAGGTCCTAGGGGTAATGACACTTGAGTAGCTGAGGTCAAGAAATGATAGGTGAGTGAGAAAAAAGTACATGGGGGTGTGAAGCTGGGGATCCAGGTGAATGATCAGTATCATCCCTGTGTTCCCCAGGACCGTGACCAGGTAGATTAGGAGGAAGATCAGGAACAGGAGCAACTGTGTCTCTTCAGAATCCGCCAGCCCCAGGAGGATGAAGTCAGGCTCATTGCTGGAGTTCCATCTGCCCATGGTGCCTCCTGCACTTATGTATTGAGCAATCAATTTAAAAGAGTATCTGGTCTCCTAAAACATTTTAGCTTTTATGAATGAGCCAGTATATTTCATGATTAGTTTACCTATAAATTAATGAAACTATTGTGAATAACAGTGAAAAAATGGAATTGTCATGTATTAATATAGGTATAAATTGACATTCCTGATACATTGAAGGATTACGTTCTGTTATTAGCTTGAAACTGATACTATTCTAAGCTCTTTCAATTACCAACACATTCAGTTTTCAGGAAAATATTATGCCATAAGGACTCTTGCACTCACACTTTGCTTCAGAATGAGAGCACAGAGATTTCTTGGTTAAAGGGCAGTTCCATGTTGACACTGATTCTACTTTGATATTTTGACTCCAGAGAACAGATTTACACTACTGTATTATTGATCAGAACTTGTTTTAGCAATCTGGAATAAAGATTATAATAATTGGCTGTGCTAAAATCCATTTTTAGTTTATTATTCTCTGTTCTTTTGTTCCTAATAAGTTCTTAAACTTATTAATGCAATTTATCTCTGGGAATTTATGTAAGTCACATTAGTATTAAATTCTTGAAAATATAGTAAATGAGAGAAAAGATGAGTCTTTTTTTTGGTCATTTTTTAGACAGGTTTTCATTTTGTAGTCCAGGTTCACTTGAAACCTCTTAGTAGTCCTGGCTTACCTTGTATTCAGAGTGATTCTCCTGCAAATTGAAAATCAAAATTTTTTTGAAAAGTTCTAGCTTCCAAATATGTACATTGCTTGATTACTTTGATTTAACCAACTCTATATTCCTTTTTTGTTTTGTTTTTGCTTTTGCAAATCTTATCATTAATTGTGGTGGGACAGAAATCATATGTGTACCCATAATTTTTAATAAAATTATTTTATTTCATGTAGTATAATTTTCTCTAATTTTCAAAAAGATACTTACTGTCCATCAAAGTTGCTGGAAAAACGGTCCTTCAAACTAGGAATTTGTCAACACAAAATATTCTCAGAAATAAAATATGGAAACCATGTAGTTGATCTGAAAATTAATATAACCTATTATTTTCTGGAGGTACTTCATTTTTAAGTTTTTCTGCATTCATTTATTTATTCAGAGAGAAGATGTATTGCCCTAGAGTCTTTGTATAAGTCTTGATCAGATGACAGCTTCACCAGGAAGTTTCCTCTAAAAAGAATCCGAGGTGGAACTGTGAATGGAAACAGACCCATATGCGCGGTTCCTCTGAGTCTGGTAATTCCAGGGCACCTCATATAATGCGAATTCAGAATCCTGCAGCATTTGGTGATCCTGGGGGAGATTTTTGATTTCCAAGGGAAGTATATTGGCCAGATTCCAAGGACAGAATTTCAAGGATTTAATGAGCATAAGGTTTTGTCTTTTCCCTTAGAAGTCCACACTTCATTTTCTCTTGTGATACTCCAAGTTTTTCCTGAATTTAATTTATTTACTTTTTAAATTAACACATAAGTACATAAACTTGCTGAGATTATTGTTTACATTCAAGTCATTAGTTAGTATTGTTTTTTGACTAGGAAGTTGGAGAATTTTCCTGAGTCATACTTTATCACTCACACTATGAAGGATGAAACCATAAAATTTTTGCTTGGAAATATTTAATACTTCAATGTATGACTTGGCCATTGACAAAATACATACACATTAGAAAAAATAGAAAACACTGACATTTACAGAAGAAAATAAAGCAACACAAGACTTATCAGTTTGTATACATAATAGTAGTTTGCTCTATTCCCTTTTGTGAGAAAAAGCTAATTTGGAGTGTACTTTTAGGTTTGCATTTTTATTATAGTACTGTGTTCAGTATCTTATGCAAGGAGCCACTGAAGCTGAAGACTGATCATATGTGTGAGCTAAAGCAAGGTGAGTCCTGAAAATGCAGAGAGCCCAAAGCAAGTCACCTAAACAAGCTGTTCCAGCTGGGGAAGGCAGGGTGCCCAGGCCAGACAAGCAGACAAGCTGCTAGGCAGTGGGGTTGAAATTGACACCATTCTTCTGAGTGTATAAACAAACACGCTCATTGGTTGAGCAACTCCTTTCCTCCCATCAGGAGAGCAGGGGCTTCAGCTGACCCCAGCTTTATCTCTTCTTTATTTTCTCATACCCTCGTGGTCCCTCACTGATGGAACCTCAAGAGCCTTATGAGTCTTGGCAATCTTATTCTACTTTGATGACTAAATACCTTCCTCCATGACCAGTTGTATTAGCCTATTATTAAGCAACACCTTTACATATTATGCTTTGGGTAGTTCCCAAGTCTCCACTAAGGAGCTCAGGGTTGTCAGCTGAAGAATCAAAATTGTCAGGCCTGACAGGGATGGGGCAGAATCTCCATTCTGGTTTGTCTGTGTGACTGACTTTATCTACAGGCCATGTTCATGTAATATATTATTATTTTAGTGTTCCTGATTTTTATATATTAGAAAACAAAAATAAGGAAAAACCAGCCCAGATACTAAAATCAACTTTGGAATGCTCTGAGTGAAAATACTTTCTTTGTTATATATAGCCACATAAGATGATGTCTTAAAAAAATAAGAAATTAAAATATAACAGCAAATCTGAAATATTTTATTAAGGACTAGTTCTGGGTTTAGGTTTAGGGACTTGTTCCTGAACTTGTCTGTGATGTTGAATTCTTACCACTGCTTTATGAAGACAGAATAATCATCAGTTGTGTCAATATCTAAAGAACAAATTATACATCAACTTACAATTTGTAATTTTTTTTTGAAAATTTCTCCATTTTTCTTGCCAACTTAGCATCAGGGAGAATAATAAGGTGGGATCAGCTAGGGGTGAAAAACCTTAATGAGAATATTTAAGCATAAGAATAAAAGATATTCAATAGGTATGGAGAGGAGGAGGAATAAAGAAGAGAATGTAGGGGAGTATAAATGGCCAGGAAGAAAACGCATGGGGAGAGTGGCTCCAGTTAAAGACTTAGCAGATGTGTGTCTGCTAGAATGTTAGAGAACCATGTGAAATGAGCTGTCAGCAAGAGAACCTAACCAAACTAGGGAAGACACTATCTGTGCAAACACAATGGCTTGAATGCTTACAAAGCACACACACAGGGATTGTTCCTCCTTGTGGGGCATCGATGCTGCAGACAAGTTTTCCCTCTAGAATTGTCCAGTGGGTCAAGGCCTAATACAGCAAGAACACAAAAATCAGGCTGTCTTTCCCCATCTCCTTCTCAGCCTCTGTCCCAGTGGGAGAAGCCATCTCTGGCTGTCTGGAGCCAAGCTCCTCCCCGCCATGGGGACCTCAGTCCTCTCTCAGGTTTGCCAAGGGAAAGATGGACCACACCTGCCCCTCAGTCTCCTCTGTTCTTGCAAAGGAGAGTGACAGGAAATTCGGTGTCTGAATATTCTGTGTGCAGGATCTGACCATGGGCCCAAAGTGTCTTAAATTCTCAGCCTTACTCCTGGGTGCTTGGAGGCTCAGTGTCTCTGTGCTGCCCTGTGCACTCTGAATGCCTCAGAGCAGAGCAGAGGGGCTGGGGCATCAGAGTCTTCACACAGATAATGAGTTGCACTTGCCCAGTCTTCCACAGTTCTCTGCAGCAGCCCTGCTCCCAGCCTCAGACCTGACGCCCACAGATCCTCCCATGCCTGAGCTCTGTACTGCAGCAGTGTTCACAACACCCATTTTTTCATGAAGCCTTTTTCTTTTGCTGGTTCCATTCACTGGGTTTCCTGCTCTCTGTCTCATTCCACTGAAAATTTCCCACCTGCATTTGCTCTCCACCAAGCCAGTCACTTGGGCATTTTCTTCAATCCCTTGATTTCACTTTTTTCTTTTTTTGTCACAGTTGCCCTTCTTTTGGACCCAATTTAAGTATTAGGGGGTCTCACTGTCTGTCTGGAGAGAAATTGTGTTGCCTACAGAAGATTTGCAAAGTTGGGGGTACTCTGTTCCCCTGCTCCCCCTCCCAAGGTGGAGAAAGCTTCTTCAGATGCCTCTCAGCACCAGCGATGTCTGAATCCTTCTTCTGCTTGTTCTCCTTGGACAGAGGAGAGGGGGTTTCCAAGATGGCACCAGGCCCAGCCTTGTCTCCCTGCAGAGGGAACAACTGACCACCATCTTCCATCCCTACTCACTTGGCTCAGCTCAGGTCTCCTTCTCCTCAGGCTCTGTCTCTAGCTGGCAGCAAAGTTGGCACTCAGAATATGCAGAGGATTTTCTCCTGTCAGCATGAGGAAGGGAAATTCCTGTCTGCACTAAGCAAACATTTTCTCAGTGCCTGTGAAGTCCTTCAATTACTTGTCTTTTTAAACACCATATACCTGGGTTTCCCTGTGTGCTAGCTCTCTCACACCAACTTAGTGATGCTTTGGCTCCCCAATTATCAGGGTCCTGGCCAAGATCCCCAACTGTCTGTATAAGGGGTACAGAGAAGGATAAAAAAAAAAAAACAGAAACAAATTTAGTAATGCATGATGGGGGCTGGGAGGTCAATGCCTCAGGATGGGCAAAAACCCAGATACTACAAACTAGCCACTATTTATTGGGTGCGTACAATGCAATAGATATATACAATGATAGGAGGGGTTCGAAGATTCAAAGATTGGCAAAGGATTCAGAGGTCAATGACACTGCAGGCAATGAATAATCCAGGAGTGACTCAAGAGGGTGGAGATGATTTTATGCTAAGAAGGATCTTACTCTGGAGTGTTCTTTTTCATTTTAGTAGTTTTAGTTTAGCTTTAGTGGGTGGAAGAGGATGGCCCATCCCAAAAGTTAGTGGGAAGTCTCAAAGGGTGATACCATAATCCCAAGCCTCCATTTATCCCTCAGGGAAGCATGCAAAACTAGCCATTGTGAATTTGTGGTCCCTGATACCCAGTCTCCTCACAGAGCTGTTTATCTGTTGGTTGGACACATATCCTTGAATGCCTGATTTCTCTTATGTGAGAAATGCAACATGTAAATGATATAAAGACAAAGAAAATAAAAGAAGGAAAAGTGAGGCATAGAGGTGCATTTCTGTTACCATAGCATGCTGAAAAGTGAGACAGAAGAATAACTGAAGTTGAGGTCAGCCCAAGCAACATAGTGAGCTAAAGGCCAGCCTGAATTACACAGACAGGCACCTTCTCAAATGCTCTCCCTGTCAAAAAAGAAAGAGAGGAAGAAGGAAGGAAGGAAAGAAAGAAAGAAAGAAAGAAAGAAAGAAAGAAAGAAAGAAAGAAAGAAGAAAAAGAAAAAGAAAAAAAGAAAGAAAGAAAAAAAGAAAAAAGAAATGGAAGAAATACCAAGAGCTAGGCATGGTGATACAAATATTTACTATAAGAAGTCAGGAGTCTGGGATAGGAATGATATAGGGGAATGAAACTCCTGACCTACTATATGTCCAGTACAAGTTCATGTTCTCAAAAACCAAAGAATGAATTTTAGGAGCAACAGAGGTAAGAAAAGAAATATTTATTGAAAGAAAGAAAGTTTCTGTCTGGGAGAGAGACTAAAGGGGTACCAAGTGGGTTGCCAAAGACTTTGTCTTTTCTAGTGACTTTCATCGAGTAAAACCATGATGGGGAAAACAGGGAACTCACAAGGCAGGTGGGTTTGAGGTGGGACAGAACTGTGGTCAACCAATAAGATTAATTGTTTAGGTAAAATTGACCAAATCAGGGAGAAATGGGGAAGTGATTCATGTAGTAAGCAAGCATTATTATGGATTAGTGACTTTGTGTAGGGGTTTGGGATGGTAATTCCTGGCTTCTCAAGGTGATCCATACTTAATCCCTAATGTTTATACTTAGGGTGTGATTGCATTTGTTCTGCCTTCTGTCTTGAGATCTGGCCCACAGCACAAGGTGTGCATCTCTTCCAAGGTCACAAGACATCTGGTCCTCTGTGCTGGCTCCTTTGAGGGCCTAGCTCTGTCTGATTGCCTATAATATTTCTAACTAACTCAATTGCCTGTAATAGGAAGGCAGTATCAGTGGCCTACATAGTGAGTTCATGGCCTAAGTTGTATAGTGAAACCCTGTCTCAGAGTGGGAGAGAGAGAGAGACAAAAAGAGATGGAGCAAGAGAGAGAAATAAAGAAGATTTTTTTTATGATGTTGATCATGTAAATGTAACAATGGAGAGGGCAGGAGGGCAAGGGATGATTAAAGAAGATCAGGGTGCAATATTTATAGACACCATGTAAAAATACTCTGAACTGGATTGTGAGTGATGCCTGCTTAGAATTGCTGTTTTCTAGACCATTGTCATGTAAAATTTTATGGAATAAATTTGTGTAGTTAAATTGTCTTTGTCATTCCATTTTCAAACCTGTCCAGAAATCCTAAAGGAGTTGCAGAAAATCTCTTCCCTTGCAACACTAAAAATCTGCACATCCTGCAACTTATTAGATTATTGTTAATACTTGCAATTTCTTTGGTTATATCTCCATGAAATTGTTGTACTAATTTCATTGAGTACCAGATAAGAAAACCATATACAAAATTGTAAATACTTGACTTAATGCCACATAGCTCTGATATCCAATTTAAAAGTTAAATTGTTTAGCAACAGATCTCCTGTTTTTAACTTTATGTTGTATAAAGCAATGAAGGAATTACTTGATTTTTCACTTTTTAATGAAGATCTTCATTAATTCAATGACAGAAATAAAACAGAAGTAATGTTTATGAAATATCATGTAATAATGATTTCTACTTCATTTCACAATTCATTCTGATATAGGGGAACAAAACCCCCAACCTACTATATGTCCAGTAAGAGTTCGTGTTCTCTAAAATTGAAGAATGAATTTTAGGAAAGACAGAGGTTAAGAGCAGAAATATTTATTGAGAGAAAAAAGCTTCTGTCTGAGAGAGAGATAGAAGGGTTCCCAAGTGGGTTGCCAAAGACTCTCTTTTCTAGTGACTTTTATAGTGTAAAACCATGATGAGGAAAACTGGGAACTCACAAGGCAGATGGGCTTGAGGTGGGACAGAACTGTGGTCAACCAATAAGATTAACTGTTTAGGTAAAACTGACCAAATCAGGGACAAATGGGGAAGTGAGTCAGTAGCAAGTGAGCATTCTTATGGATCAGTGGGGGTTAGGATGGTAATTACTGGTTTCTCAAGATGACCCATACCTAATCTCTAATGTTTACACTTAGGGTATTGTTGCATTTGTTTTGCCTTCTGTCTTTAAGATCTGGCCCACAGCAGAACATGCCTGCCTCCTCCAAGGTCACAAGACATCTGGGCTTTTGCACTGGCTCGTTTGAGGCCCTAGCCCTGTCTGACTGCCTATAATATTTCTAACTAACTCAGCAGCCTGTAACAAGTCCATTCATTGTGGCTTGTAGGTTTTATATATTCTGGACTTGAATTAACAGGATATAGTCCCAAAAATATAAGTGGAAGGGAGGAAAAAAGGAACAAAGGAAGCAGGGAAGGAACAAAAATAGGAGGGAATAGAGGGAGAGAGAGAATGTGGAATGGAGGGAGAGAGGATGGATTTAAGGAAGGACTGGAAGGACATAAGGCAGCAAGGAACAGAAACAAGAGTGAGAGAGCAAGGAAGGATGGAAGAAACATGAAAAAATGAAATAAAGGATGGACAAAGAAATAAGGTAGCAGCCTAAGAGCAGAGTAGATAGGATGAGTTAGAAAAGGGCTGATGCCACTACATTTTTCAAGATTCAGAA
>RJWM01049989.1:0-10979 GCA_004363535.1 Dasyprocta punctata
ACACTCAATTTTTTTAAAAGTAACAAAAAAGAAGACTTTCCATCCCACTGTGCCCTATAGCCTTTGTCCATTATAAGTGACCACAGATAATGGATGATTTTTGTTCATTTGTTCTCTATGTCTAGTCTTGTTACAGTGCAGTACTTTCTGTTGCCGTATGGTGTCTCTTAGAAAACCTGGCAGCATGAGTCCTCTAATTCGTTCTTTTTTTTTTTTTCCGGTACCAGGGCTCAAACTCACAACCTCGTGTCTGCCCGGCAGGCACTTAAGCCACTGAGCCAAACTCGCGAGACAGGGTCGCACTATGTAGTTCAGGCTGGTCTTGTACACATTGTAGCCCAAGCTGGTCTCGAACTCACAACGCTCCTCCTACCTCAGCCTCCCGAGTGCTGGGATCTAATTTGTTCTTAGAATTGCCATCATTTTATAGGTTGTTTTTATTTCCATGTAAATCTTAGAATATGCTTACTGATTTTCACCAAAAAAATACAACTTAGAATTTGGTTGTGATAACATTTTTTAAAAGTATTAATACTTAAATAATGCTTTTGGTTTATAAAATTCTTTTACATTAAATTTTAACCCACTGAATTTTTACCATAAATCTTTATGATAGGGAAAGATTCCTACCATTTTCTTTTGCAAATGAAGAAACTAAAGTTTAGATAAGTTGAGTGACTTATTCAGGATGAAATAGCTAAAAAGTAAGTGGCAAAGCCTAACATGGGGTAAAAAGTCTATGCATTTGTAAAGATTCTGTATGTTTTATCTGTGAGAGCCATGGGATTGCTTATAAAAGTTTATAATGGCAAAAACAGTAGTTCCTCTAAGATCTTGAGAGAAGTTAAAGCAAATAAAAAGAAACTCATCTTTTTGTAAAGTGATGCCAATCACCCTGGTCGTTTGCTTGCTGTCTCTCAACGTCTTTCCCGCCCTTCTCAGATCTTTCTTTCTTTCTTTCTTTTTTTTTTTATCTTTCTTCTTCCTATCTCTCCTTCCCCATTTCTTCTCTTGACTTCTTTCTCTTTCCTACCTTCTCCTTCCTGCTTCTCTCTTTTTAAGGTTGGCTTTTGGCTGGATGTGGTGACATACACCTGTAATCCCATCATTCAGGGGAGGCTGAGGCAGGAGGGTTGCCAAAAGTTCAAGGATAGCCTGGTCTACACAGTGAGACCAAGCCCAACCTGAACTACATAGCAAGACCCTGTCTCAAAAAAACAAAACAAAACAAAAGTTGGCTTTGAATATGACTCCCATCTTCCCTCTTCCTCTTTATCTTCCCACATGTGTGCTTTCCTTTCCCCCTCCATCTTCCTTCCTCTCACTCTTCTCCACTCTTCATCTTCCTCCTCTTCTACATCATTTCTTATTTTCTCCTCCTCCTTTCTTCCTTCACATTCTCTCACTTTCCCTTTTCCTCACCTGTCAGTGAAGTTTTAGAATTGTTTAGCCAGTGGTTTTTAAAAAATTACTATTCTTAAGGAGCCTTTGGCTCTTTGTCATTCTCACTATAGGCAGTGTAATCAGTTTTAATCTTTATTTCATATCGGCATCCCATGTCAGATTTCATCGAAAAGAAGAATTTTGCTCTTTTAAAAGTTGAAAGCAAAATACATTATACATTATCAATCAGGTAGTATTGTAGGGTTGTTATTCATTGTTTGATGTTGAAAGAGGAGAAAAGAACTTGCCTTTCCCGTGGCATAGTACTGGGCCTTCCCTCACAGTCACCGCCACGCCGAGTAGTGTGCTGGTGCTGTGTGCGCCTCACGCTGGTGCTCACACAGCCGCTGATTTACTTTCTGTCTCTACGACTGTCTATTCTGGATATTTTATATAAACAGTTTCTGTAGTTTTTTCTTCTTTCAGTTATCCATTATCCTAACCCCCCACTTGTATGATAATATTATAATTAGTTTTCTGAGGTTAGCCCACTATAATAAAATAAATCAAGAACAGTCTGAAACTCCACTTGATGGCATTTATCCATGTCAATAGAACTGTCCCATTTGTATACACATAATGGGAGTGAAACTGATGTAACCGTCGTGGAGGGTGATTTGATCATATGAGCAAAAGCTTTTAGAGGTGTTTGTATTTGACTCAGCTCATCTGGACTTTGTTTTTTTTTTTTTTTTTTTTTTTGGGGGAAACAGGATCTCCTTCTCATAGTACAGGCTGACCTTGATCTCACTGTGTAGCTCACTGGTTTTGAACTTGCAGTGATCCTCCTGGCTCAGCCTCCTGAGTGCTAGGATTACAGATGTTTGCCACCACGGCAAGCTGGACATCTTTTTAAGGGGGAAAATTAAACAGATTTTACTCATTTACGCAGTATAATTTAATTTGGTAAGTTGTCCCTTGGTAATTTCATGAGCTTTTGAAAGACATAGCTGGGAATCCTGTGACCGTATCATAAATGTGAAATGATTTCTGCCCTTGGGTTGTGATGACTGGTTCATAGTTGCTTATGACTCAAGCATTGAGTCTTTTTTGTGAATGTAAGCAGTTACCAAGAGAGAAAGGATCACAGGTGGTAAAGCTCCTTTGTCTGGGATCACTGGTGTCTACTTTTGCCGTCATATGACTGAGCCAACGCAGAGAGAATGAAAGGTGGACCTGAGAAGTGGAGAGAGTGAGGTCCTGAAATGCAGCTCCTAAAGACACTGTATGGATCCCAGTGTCCAGTCGTGTCCGAAGTGGGCACATCACTTGTACTTCTGCCACAAAACAAGTACATTTTCTTTTTTTTAAAGCAAGGTTGGGTTGAGCTTCTATTCACTTGCATCCTAAAGTGTTCTATGTGACTAAAAAAAGTAATATTTATAGTTCTTTTTTGATGACAGCCTTTTGGAGATAGACTTCACACACCAAAACATACCAGTCACCCATTTAACACAGGCAATTCACTGGTTTTTAGTATACTCACAGATGGTGCGACTATTACAACAATTAATTTTAGAGCATTTTCATCATTCTCAAAAACCCCTATACCAGCCCTCTCAATCCATTTTTCCTGATTGTATCAGTCAGCTTTCCTATTGCTGGATACAATACCTGACACCTTAAAGGAGGACAGGTTTAGTTTAGCTCGTGTTTCAAGGGATTCAATTCATGGTCTACAGTCTTCAAGACAGGAGAATCGTGGTGGAAGAGTGTGGTGGAACAAAAGTTTTCAGTTCAGGAAGTCCAGCAGGATAGCAGCACTAGAGATGAACAGGTGAGGGACCATATTTAGTAGTACCCAAGGCCACGATTCCGCATCTCCGTGCTGCCAGGACACACCCAGGAGCATGCTCTGCTAACCTGGTAGGCATTTCTCAGTCCAATGAAGTTGACATTAAGATTAACACTCACAGTGATACTCAGGCAACCACTAATTTACTTTCTGTCTGTATGACTTCATCCATTCTGGACACTATATAAATGGGACTGTACAATATGTGGTCTTTTGTGACTGGGGTCTTTGCTTTAATGTAATATTTTCGAGGTTCACCTAAGTTATTTCATGTATCAGTCTTTTGAGTGGCCAAACAATTTTCCTTTGTACATACATACCACAATTTGTTTATGCATTTATCACTTGATAGACATTTGGATGTTTTCTACTTTTTTTGGCTGTTGCAGATAACACAACTAGAAGATTTCATGCACAAGTTTTTACATGGACTTGTATTTTCATTCCTCTGGAGCTATATAGATCTAGGAATGGAATTGCTAGGTCATGTGATAAATCTGTTTGTCCATTTGAGGAACTGTCAGACTTTAACAAAGTGGCCATGCCATTTTATTTATTTACCATTGGTTGTGCCTTTCACGTCTTCGCCAATACTTATTGTTATTCCCATTTTGATTATACCCATGCTACTGGATATGAAATGATGTGTCGTGGTGAATTCATGTTTCCTGATGGCTAATGGTATGGCATATTTTCATGTGTTTATCAGCCATTTGTGTATTTTCTCTGAAGACCTCTCTGTTCACGTCTGTCATCTGAGTTTTTCATCCTTTTTTTGAGCTGTAAGTGTTCTGTTTACAAGTCTCTTATCAAATACGTAGTTTACAAGTATTTTCTCTTGTTCTGTGGGCTGTCTTTCTACTTTTAAAAAATCATTTCCAGTGCTGGGAGTTGAACCCAGCATTTCATGAGTACTAGGCAAGCTTTCTATCGCTGAGCCACATCCACATCTCTACTTTTTTGATAGTGTCCTTTGAAGCACACAAGTTTTTAATTTTAATGAGTCCGAGTTAATGTTTTGTTTGTTTGTTTGTTTGTTTGTTTGTTTCAGTGCTGGGGATTGATTCTACAGCCTTTCCACTGAGCTGCTGCCCCAACCCACTTTTCATTTATATTTTCTAAGAGAGGGTCCTGCCAACTTGCCCAAGAGGGGCTCAGACTCGCACATTCCCCAAAGTGCTGGGACTCAGGCATTTGCTCCTGTGGCTCCCTCATTCATTGCCTTTTTTTTGCTTTGGAATCTATTGCCAAATCTGAGCTTATGAAGACTTACCCTTATGGTTTTTTTTATAGTTTTTGTTTTTTTATTTTTCGATACAGGGTCTCACTATGCAGTTCAGGCTGGCCTTGAACTCACTACAGAACATAGGCTGGCCTTGAACTCATGATGATTCTCCTGCCTCAGGCTCCCAAGTGCTGGGATGATGGGCTACAGGCGTGTATCACCACCCCCAGCACCCTTATGTTTTCAAGATTATTTTGACTATTCAGAGTTCTTTGCAATTCCATGTGAATTTGAGAATCAACTTGATAATTTCTATAAAGAAGCAGCCCCCATTCCAAAAGTAATTGATTAAAGCTTCAGATCACTTGGAGGAGTATTACCATCAATATCAAGTCTTCCAGTCCATGGACACAGGACCCAGGGTTTTATTCCATTTATTTAGATCATCATGAATTTCTTTCAGTGATGTTCCTTTTACAATTAGAAGTTTGCACTTTTATTAAATTCATACCTGAGTTGTTTTGTGGGGGGAGTAGGAGGAGAGGGAGCAGTGCTGGAAATCAAACCCAGGGGCTTGTGCCTATTCTTTTTAATGAAATTATTTTTCAGAGTTCATTTTAAGTTTCTGCACTATCAGAGTGAAGAAATAGAATTTGTTTTTGTGTATTGATTTTTATATCTAGCAACCCTAAACTCATCCATTAGATGTAGTAATTTTTTTTTTAGTTGATTGTGAGTTCTTTTTTTCCTGTATGAAAGATCACATCATCTGTGAATGGAGATGGTTTTGCTTCTTCCTTTCCAGTCTGGATACTTTTTATTTATTTTTCTTGGTGAGTTGTCATAGACAGAGCTAGAACCTCTAAGAGAATATTGAAGCAATGAGAACAGACATCATTTTTTCTTAAGACAGGGTCTGCTGTGTAGTTCTGGCTGGCCTTGACCTCACTGTGTAGCCCAGACTGGGCCTCCAACTCATAGCAGTCTTCCTGCCTCAACCTCCTAAGTGCGAGGATTGCAGTCCCGCACCACCATTCCCAGTGAGAGCGGATATCCTTGTCTTGCTTTTGATTTTTGGCAAAAAGGGTAACTGTCCATAATAAATGTGATACTTAACATAATAAATATGATGTTTGAGTATGATGGTAACTGTGAGGTACTCATAGATGCTTTTTATCAGATTGAGGAAATTCTCTTGTGTTTTTTGTTTGTTGGTATTTTATCATGAAAAGTTTTTAGATTTTGTCAAGTAAGGTTTTTTTGCATTTATTGAAATGATAATGTAGGGTTTTTAAATAATGCAAGGTATTACACTGACTTTTTTTTTTTTTTTTGTATTAAGATAACCTTATGTGCCTGGGATAGATCCACTTTGGCTTGGTATATAACTATTTTTGTATGTTGGGGGCTTCATTTGCTAGTATTTTGTTACAGATCTTCATATCCCTATTCAGAAGCATATTGATCTGAATTTTCTTGTGATTTCTTTGGCTTTGGAGTCAGGGTAGCACTGACTTCATGGAGGTATTTGGAAGTCCTGCTGTTGTGTCTTTTGGAAGATTTAGAGTGATTTGGTATTCTTTTCTAAATGTTTGAAAGAATTCAACAGTGAAGCCATCTGGGCCTGTGCTTTTCTTTATGGGTAGTTTTATCATCATCATCATCATCATCATCATCATCATCATCATCATCATCATTATTAATTATATCTCCTTGCCAGCGCTCTCTCAGTTCACATCATGTGTTTGAGGTATGTTTGGATAGTTTCTGTCTTGGAGTTTATCTGCTTTATCTACTTTATTGGCATACCATCATTCCTTTGTTATTTTATATCTAAGATTGGCAGTAATGTGTCCTCTTTTCTGATTCTAGCAGTTTTTTTCTCGGTCAGTCTAAATTAAAGGTTTAACAATTTTGCTAATCTTTTCAAAGAATGATCTTTTGGTGTTACTGATTTTTTATTTTTAGTTTTTTAGTTTTCTGAGACAGAATTTTGCTATGTAGTACATACTGGCCTTAAACTCACTAGGTAGCTCAGGCTGGGCTCAAACCCACAGTGATCTTCCTGCCTCAGTCTCCCAAGTGCTGAGATTACAGGTATGCACCACCACACTCGCCTTGATTTTTATCGAGTTTTCAGAATTGTTTCTCTATCTCATAATACTGTCCTCAGACCAATAAATGTAGAACCTTATTTTTAAACTTGTTTATTTACAATCGAAATTTATTTTTTAAGACTTGTCAAGTATTTTGGAACGTTTTCTGAGTGCTGTATTTGTTTGGTCAGATTCTCATGTGCCTAACACTGAAAACGACTTGAGAGGAAAGGTCAGCAGAGACTCCGCACTGCCGGCCAGTGGCCAGCATGACCGGAAGCAGCAGCACTGCGTCACGCGGGCCACTCAGACGCACGAAGAGGCCCTCTGGGGGCCTTTTCAGTCAGCAGGCTCTGCTGAGCGCTCCTGTGACTTCACAAGGGAACGGGTAACGTGAAACCTCATCCAGATTCCACTTCAGCAACTGAATTACATATGAAGATACTGATCATTAAAGCAGCGTGTTTACTTCTTTAAATAAAGTATATTGGTCGTGTGCCCTGTTGTCCTTCAGCACCGTGCTAGATGCTGACTTTGATTATAGTGTTGAGCAAGATTAAAAAAAAAAAAAAAACTAATTTCTTCTGCCTTCATATGGTGCCATCAATATTGTGACTTTTTTTATCCACCAGCTCTTTTCCATTTTTTCAAAATTAATATTTTCGGGCACACATAATTTTTTACTTTAACATTGATTCATATTGCTGCATTTGCTTCATATTTAATTTTAGTGGTTGAGTAATATGTATGTGGCTCTATTATGATTTCTGAATTTTCCTCAACATTTGTTGACATTCAAGCTGCTTCTGATTTTTTGTTATAAACAAAATGTTCAGCAGAATTTTAATTTACTCTGATAGGACCACAGAATTTCATTCATCTGTTCATCAGAGATTTACTGGATGACATTTCTGAATGAGGAATATACAGTTGAGCAGTATACTTACTCTGTGTGCTGAATAACTCAAAGTCTAGTGGCAAAGAGAAGAGTTTGCAATCAGGGGTCATAGCAGTGCCATGCTAAGTGCTCTACTATGGAGCTGGAATGTATAGACAGCTACTGTAACTTGATCTGTAAGGCAGCGAATCTTGGATTGGGACTAAAAAAAATCTGACAACTCTTTGAAATTAGAAATGTCTATTTTAATGTGCCTGTATAAATACAAAGTGCTTAGCTTTATTATATATTTCTACATAAGGGTTAGGGAATGGCTCATTAATGACTTTAAAAGGATAAAATACAGGAATTACATAAAGGGAAGACCTATTGGCCACCCAGAAGGCAATGTCTGGAACTTAGGAGAGAGGTTTGTGCTAGATCATGATTTCTGCAGTAGAGTAGTTGAGCCACAGAAGTAGCTACCCAGAAGTAGCCACCCAGAAGGCAATGTCTGGAGCTTAGGAGAGAGGTTTGTGCTAGATCATGATTTCTGCAGTAGAGTAGTTGAGCCACAGAAGTAGCTAAGATTATCCAAGAGATTGGCTCAAATGACAAGAGAAGACAAACTATGAAGTCTGTTAGAACATGAAAATTTAAGGATTCCTCAGAGGATGAAAAGGTAATTGGTTGAAGGGATGAGCATGAAAGAGCTAGGCATAAAAACCAGAGAAAGAGAAAGGCTTAGAAAGAAGTAGGGAATCAGCGATATCTAAAGCCATGGAGAGTATGTCAGTGAAACAGAATCACTGTTGAAATCACAAGTTAGGAGTTAGCATGTTGAATCTCAGGATCAAAACTTAGGAACATTTTTAATGTTGTGACAAGTGTTTCCAAATAATTTCTCAAAGCAATTTGCAGTTTAAGTGGACCCTCACTAGCATGGTGTATTTTTACTACATCAACTGTCATCTTTGGATGGTATATAGATACAGTATGTTTCCTGGAAATGATTTCAATATTTTTATTTTCCAATTTATCTTTTCAGCTCATGGAAGAGAATGAATCTCTTAAACAGGAACTGGCTAAAGCTAAAATGGCTCTTGCAGAGGCTCACTTAGAAAAAGATGCGCTTCTTCATCAGATAAAGAAGATGACAGGTGAATAACAGGAGTGGGTTATCAGAACTCGGATCGCAGCTCAGGAGTAGGAAGGTTGTATTTGTAATGCACACATTACCAATGAGTGGAAGACTTCCCTTTTTGGGTAATGAAAGTGACACAGAACATGGTGAAGTGGTGACTATTCCAAAGCCAGTTTGAAAAGTATTAGGTACGAACATTACAATCTTGTAGTTATTTTGCGTTTTGGGAGTTGACCCTTTTTTAAAATGTGTGATCCAGGGAAGTCAGCACATACTGAAAAATAATTACATGCTGAATGATAACCAGATGTTATTTCCTAATTTTGATAATCTCATTATAAGAATTTTTTTTAAAGAAAAAGATACCCTGTTGTGTTCACATGGATTACTCAATTTATTTCTCATTATTTGTTAATAATTTCTTCTTTACAGAGATTCAAATGCTTTTAAGGCTAATGTAATGTAAAAGGAAGCTTAAATTTTAAATGTTATTAAAATTATGTACGTAAATCTATAATTATTTAATTACTGTAAAAAACTAATTAAATTAATAAATTATATAATTAATAAGTTGAACTCTGAAGAACCTTCACCCTACTGAACTTATTAAAATAACTTGAAAATGTGAAAAAAGTCACTTTAGATAATGGGTAAACTATGTAAGTGAAAGCTATAATTTTCAACAAAAAGATGGTACAACTGTAAAAATAAAAAGCACAAATATTAGCATAGTCAAATGATTTAAAAGGCATTACTTGTACATTCCTTTAAAATTTTATTGTTAAAGTAAAATTTAATTGTCCTAAATTTGGCAGCATTTGTAATTATAAAAATTTTAATTGATACTATTTGTATTATTTCTTCACCTTTATCATTCCTCTTTAAGAAGAATGTTTTTGGGGAATTTACCTTTTACACACTTAAAATAATTTCATACCATTCTTGTAATATCATATTAGATAGGTGTTTGCACATACTGAATTTATAAAGATAGTTTTGATTAAAGCTCTATGTGACATATATACATATATATATACATATATATAGTCTTCTATGATAAGAGTTATTGTTAAATTTTGAATTCTATTTTCTAGGAATTAAGGTTGAAAACAACATGAGAGAGAATATTAATCATGCTTTATGAGATAAAAGTATATGAATGTAAAAAACAGAGGCTTTGAAGACCTAAAATATATTTCTGATAGAATTAAACTAAGTGGTGTCTATTTTAAAATTCACATTCTTAGACATAAGTTAGAACATGAAACGCCTGGACTACTCCTTTTTTTTTTTTTTTTTTTTTTAAAGATACTTGAAAATTCTGAACCACGTTGCCACACTTTATGGTGCTCTGCTTGTTTGGCATGACTTACCGAGTGCTCCAGTGGGGAAACACTTACCTTGTTTACATTAAGTGTTGGAGTGACTTAGGTTTTGTTGAAAACAGTTCTGCCCTTTTTCTTATACATCATCCATTGTCATAGACATTACTAAAAATATAGGAACTGTTTGGGGAGCTGAGGATATAGGCAAGAACAAATTACATTGTTATTATTTTACCACAGAGTATTTAAAAAATCATGTGGAAGTATACTAACCTAAACTGTGTGTTACCTGAAGGTTAAACACAGAGGTCTACTTAAAGATTTAAAGCATATAGCTTACGTTTTAAAGTGAACTTTTAACTTATGGGTATGTACTTAGCAAAAACAGTCTCGATTATGGAAAAGGAGGATTGATGGACCTTAACTTCTTCTGAGCTGACAATGTTTCTATTGCCTTGTTCTATATAAATTAAAATTTTTTTCTGTGGTATATTATAATTGCTTAATGTTATGGAAGCTGAATGTTTTCCTTATTCTTGTTAAATGTATTTGACCTCAAGAAAATCATATAAACAAGAGTTGATAAAAATCTGAACATTCTATATGCTTTGTTTGATTTTTATTTATTTATTTATTTTGCTTGGAAGAGAATAAAACCAAACAAAATAAAACAGAATAGAGTCAATCAAAACAAAACAATGAACATGATACATGACTTAAAAAAAAAAGGTAAAAGGAAATCAATAATCGCTACCATAATACCTCTTGTTATTTTCAAAATAACTGCCCATACCATCAGGCATAATAAAATCAAACAAAATACTACAGAATAAAACAAATACAAACAAAACAGTGGAAGCAATACAGGACTTCAAAACAATAGTAAAACAACAGTGATTACCGTAATGCCTCTTGTTGTCTTCTAAGTAGTTGCCTATGTCATCAGACATAATACAATCAAACAAATCAAAATAGAAGAAAAACACTCAAAACAAAACAATGAAAGCAATACAGGGATTCAAAACAAGGTAATAGAAAGTCAGTAATGGCTACCATAATATATTTTGTTATCTT
>RJWM01049990.1:0-10900 GCA_004363535.1 Dasyprocta punctata
CTGCAGGGTCTCCCTGCAGCCCTCCTGCCCTGCACCACTGGGGCCAGGAGATAGCATGTGCTCACATCTCTGCCCTCCACACTAACCCTCACAGGCAAAGCAACACCAGTTCATTATTGCTCCTACTCTCATTCCTCAGATACCTAAAGGTGGCTCTTGTACTGCCCTCACCTCCAACCCCAGGCCAGTCCTACTTAAAACACCTGAATGTTTCCTCTTCACTTTTAGATAGACCAGAGCAGAGATGGTGAATCTATTAGAGACTAAGTGCTCAAATTGCAACCAAAAGCCCACTTAATTACTGCAAAGTGCTAACACTGCCCCTAAGTGCACTGTTACCCGATGCTTGGCTGCTGGGGTAATTCTGTGGTGATATGGCTCGAGTGTCACATGCCACAGGTTCACCATCCCTGAACTAGAGGATGATCCCGCAGCTTGCCTACGTAGGCTAAATAATGGACTCCAATATACAGTATCTAGGTCACAGTTCTCGGAATCTACAAATACTAGTGTACAGCAATTTTACAGATGTGCTTAGGATTTTAAAATCCAGAAATTATCCAGTTGAGCCATAAATACAATCATAGCCTGGCATGGTGGCACACACCTGTAATTCCAGCACTTGGAAGGCTGAGGCAGGAGGATTGATGCAAGTTTGAGACAAGCCTGGGCTACATAGTGAGCTCAAGGCCACCCCGAATTACATAGTGAGACCCTGTCTCAAAAACCAAAACCAAAAGACAAACAAAAACCAATCACAAGGATCGGCGATTTAGCTCAGTGGCATAGGCGTCTGCCTGGTCATGAGTTTGAACCCTGGCACCAAAAAAAACAACGACGAAAAAAACAATAAACAACAACAACAACAAAAACCCCCAAAAACCCAATCACAAATACTCTTGTAAGTGGTATGTGAAAAAGTCTTGACTGTAAAAGACAGAAGGCAATGTGACCACTGAAGGAAGATGCTATAGTGCTGGCTTTGAAGATGGACAAAAGGCCACGCAGCAAGGAATGCCAGATCTATAGCTCTCAGCTAGACTAAAGGCAAGGAGCAGTGAGACTCATGCCAGATTTCTCATTTTTAGACTACCAGGTGTGTTGTCTCAAGTCACCAAGTTTGTAGTGATTTGTTGTGGCTGCCACAAGAAACGAAAATACTGGACCTGCCAGCCCTATTCTTTTGGACCTGACTCCCGTGGTGGCTGGCTCCTGCTGAGCAGGGTGGACTTAGGCAAGTGTAGGGAGCTGTGGAGATGACAGTGTGAATCCAGAGTCCAGTCATGACGCGCCTCCCACCTCACCCTTCTCATTTCTGTGGGAAGCCAGAGCCTGTGTTGTGAGATTCCCAAGCAGTTACACAGAGAAGTCCACGTGGAAAGAACTGAGTCCCACCAGCAGCCACAGGATTGAGAATGAACATCTTGAAGGTGAATTCACTAGTCCCCATCAAGTCAGTCAAAACCTTCGAACTGAGCTACATGCCCAACTCTTTCTGGGTAAGTTGCTAAACTGCCCAGGCTGGGCTCAAACTTGTGATCCTCCTCTCTCAGCCTCCCACAGTGCTGGTGTTACAAGGCACGTGTCACCATCATGCTGAGTGAACTGTCTTGAAGGTAGATCCTCTAACCCACCCGTGACCAGTTACTTGTTTTTGTTGATACTGGGGGTTGAACCCAGGAGCCTGTACACACCAGGCAAGCACTCTTGACACTGAGCTACTTCCTCAACTCTTTATTTTCAGACAGGGACATGCTACATTGCCCTTACTGGCCTCGACTTTGTGATTCTCCTGTTTGAACCTCCCAGTTGGCTGGGATTAAGGTCCTGTAGTACCAGGCCCAGACGGGTGTAACCTTGACATCTTGACTGCAACCTCACTGAACTTGGGCCAACAGTTAAATCATTCCAGGGTTGCTATTAGAAACTGTGAAATAATACTTATTGTTTCAGGTCATGCATTTTTAAAGTTTGTCACGTACCAGACAATTAATACACTTTTCCTTAAGCCTTTGTTACTACTTAATTCTGTGCCAAGCACAAACTGTGTGATTACATTTCATGTGAACTGGGAATAACACACACATGAAAACTTACACACTAAATTATCAGTGGTTTCATTTTGAGTACCAATTCTGAAACGGAAAACCCTTACAAACAAACCACAAGCCAACAAAATTTCGCGGGGTTCGCTGCGAGTCTGAGGACACCCAAGTCGTTTCTGGCTCCTGCTACACGGAGGCAGCGTTTCGCGGACGGCATCCGCAGGCACGGTTCCGTTCGCAGCGCAGAGCTCGGATGCAGCGACGCGGCCGCTGCTCCAGCCGCCCCGGCCCGGGCGCAGGAACCCGGTGGACCCCACGCGCAAGGTCGCCGCGGGAGCCCGCCCCACCGCGTCAGGGAGCCCCGCCACGTCCTCGCGCCCCGCCCTCCAGCGAGGTCCGCCCCGGGCCGCCGCCGTCTCTGTCACCGACCGCAGGAAGGAGCCGCGCCACGACGAGGCCGCCGCTGCCGTCACTGTTATCGTTACCTGAAGTCGTTCCCCTGGCAGCCGTGTATCCACCTCCACGGCCGCCGCGTGGTCCTCGGGGTCCATCCTGAGCTCGCTCGGGGAACACCGGCGCCCGACGCGAACCTCAGGTCAGACGGCCGCCCCGGCTGAGGAAACGGCCCGATCCGCCGCCCGCCGGACAATGGCGGCTGCGCGGGGACGCAGCGCCTACAGCTCCCAGAAGGCCATGCAGCGCGGGGTTGGGGGACCAATGGGAACCCCTACTCGTGGGCCTTCCATCAATGAGACGTTTGGCTTCTGGGCCAATGGGAATTCCCGTCCACCGGCCTTTTACCAACGGGCTCTCCCGGCTTACTGGCCGATGGGAACCTGCGTCCTCGCACCTCCCACCGATCTGGCATTCTGGCCGCTCGGGAGGCCGGCCTGGCTGCGGAGCTGGGAGCCTGCACTTGTGCGGCGGCGGTGCCGCGAAAGCGGCAGAGACTGGGCTCCTGGGCCGGGGCCCGGGCCGGGGCCGGGGCCGGGGCCGGGGCCCGGGTGCGGGTGCGGGCCCGCTCCCCCTAGGCTGCGCCCCGCTTGGCTTCCAGCTGCAGGGCTGCGCGCGTGGGTGGAGACCGCGGCCGGGACCCGAGGCACAGTCCCGGCCCAGTTCCCTCGGAGCCGTCCGCTCTGCACCCTAGCCTGCACTTGCTGCTTTTGCGCGGATTCACACCTGCAGTCCGGTTTCGTTGGAGGCGGGGCGCTGGTGCCCGGCAGGGGCAGGTGAGAGCTGGGCAGAGCCAGCTGTGGTGCCGAGGAGGCTGGGCAAGAGGGTCATAAATTGGAGCCCATCCTGGGCAATTTTAATGAGTTATTATCTCAAAATAAAAAATAAAAGGGCTAAGGATGTACTGTAGTTCAGTGTTTAGACCCTAGCTTTGATCCCCAGTATAATCAATCAATCAATCAGTCAATCGAGTTCACTAAATTCCATGGTGCCAGTAGCAGAAGTCCCACCGCAGTGAGACATGGCGCTCCGAGGGCCAGCTTCTGGACGATCGGGTCTTCAAATCTTGAGACTTCAGATTGACTGTTTAAAGAGGCAGATTGTCACTGGCCTGCCGGGAAAGATGGTGCTTTAATGGCATAATGGCTTTTCTTCCAAGCATCAAAAATAAGAGCAGCCCATTTTAAGTCTCTGAGGAGGTAGTTTTTCCTTTTCTTATCCACTTTTCCTTTGTACTGAAGTGTGTTGGATTAACTAATGGGCAACTTGTTAACACCCAGCTAAACTGAATTAGCAGGTTCTAGGTGTAGAAGGCCCTCCTGAGGATTGTTGCCAACAGCATAAAAAGGAGAACTGGAGGGAAAGATGGTGTTCTGCTGATTCTGCTGAAGAAGCTTGTCATGCTGGTTTTCCTAACATGAAGTCAGCTGTTCTCATCGGGTCCTTGCTGTCAATGAGGATGGCTGTGGTTCTTTTCAGGGGAGCCCTGGTCCTTACTTTGTGTGTCACTTTGTGGTGCCAACGCAGATCTCTCTCCTGTTGGCATAGATCCTTCATCCTGCTATCGCACTGTCTACTTTTAACCGCTGACCTTTGGGCCTTCCTAGTGCAGATCCTTGACACAGTTTTGCATGACACATTTACTGGGCTCTTCGCCTCCAGTTGGACTCGTGGAGGACATTACCCACAGGCTCTAGGTCTTCAGCTGGACTCATGCAAGACATTGCTGTGGGAATCTAAGACCTCAGCTGGTCTCTTGTGTGTGGACAGATCTCCCTCACTTTTGCATTTGACTCTTTGGATAAATATGAAATCCTATAAATTTTATGTGTCCTGTATTGGATCTCTTCCATGAGTTTGGAGGACTCAACCTGCAGCCGTAGATTCCATTAAGAGGCTGTTTCCACAGGTGAACCTTGGAGTCTATTTGGATGCCTCTGCATTCTTGGGGGAGTGGACCTTATAATAAGCGTTCAGGTTTAGCCCATTCTGCACAAATGTCTATGGCAATGGCAGTATGCCATTTCAGGAGATCACCACTTGAAAGTCAAGAGGTGATCCACCTTTATGCTGATTCATGGGCTATGTATAATAGCTTTATGATCTGACCATCAGTCTGGAAAACTAATAACTTTGAGATTAATGAAAAACCAGTTTGGTCCAGAGTCATTTAACCAAAGCTTAATGACACTGGGCAACATCAAAATTTGGTAATAACGGTATCACTTATGTAAGTGCTTCATACAGGTACCAAAGGATCCTCTAAAAAGTAGAGTATTTATTTTGAGAGTATGGAAATTGGTCCAAAAATGCATGGTCAATGACTTCCTATCTTTAATGACCCAAAGTAACCATGATCCATATCCATGAGTAAATATTATCTCGTCTATATTTTGCATTGTGTATCCTATGTGGCAATTTTTGATAGGTACTCAGATATTCTTTAAGAGTTTATGGGGCTCTTGATTGTTCTTCACCCCAAGAAAAGTCCTGTGCCTTCCCAGTCACTCTGTAAAGGGGTTGCAATATTAGTTGCAAAAAAAAATTAATTGCAAATATGGTATATGTTGTTTCCAATATCCAAATACACCAATTAATCTGTAAGTTTCTTTTTAATTTTTAGGAATGGGTATATTTTGCATTTTATCTATGACTGTATTTGATATTGTTTGTCCTTCATTTGACCTTTGAATTCCTAGGAATTTTACATTTTCTCTTGGTCCTTGAATCTTATCTGGGTTTATGGTTCCTTTAGAGTTGAGATATATTGCCAGTGTATCTAGGTTCTTCCTTAAAATGTCTTGGTCTGAGTTAGTTAATAAGATATCATAATATAATGTAACATCTGACTCTCTAGTGTAATTTTTCCTAGCATCTCACTGAGAGTAGAGTACACTATGACTGGGGTGTTGCATATCCCTGAGGTAATCTATTAAAGCAATATTATTTTCTTTGGCATGAAAATGTGGTTAATTCCTGAGATTCCTTGTCTGTGGATATCACAAAGAACGTGTCCTTTAAATGAATGGTGGAAAAATATTAGTTATAGTGCTGGTTAGTTACTATGTTGATGATCTCCTGTATGTCAGGTAATGTTCCATCTAGTGTGGATGATTTGTCGTTCAGTGCCCTGAAGTCTACAGTAAGCCTGTGAGTTCCATTGGCTTTTCTTACAGACCAGACTGGGCTATTATATCTGTAGCTTTTGTTCCTCCTAATTATACCTTCTTGTAAGAATTGTTCAATCCTAGCTGGGAGTGGTGGTACATGCCTTTAATCTCAGCACTTGAGAGGCTGAGGAAGGAGGATCATTGTGAGTTTGAGACTAGCCTGGGCTACAAAGTGAGTTCAAGGCCACTACATAGTGAGACCCTGTCTCAAAAAATAGGCCCAGGGGTTTAGCTCAGTGGTGTAAGCACCAGGTTGTGAGTTCAATCCCCAGTACTGAAAAAAAAAATTGTTCAATCCTGTTTGTTATCTCTTGATATTCCCCTTTAAGCGGGTATTGTTTTATAAAGCTGTTTGTGAAAAGAAAAAAAAAGCTGTTAATGAATGAGATGGGCAATTATAGGTTTCGTGTGTCTTATGGCTAACCTAACTAAAGTTTTGGTCTCTGTGGGCTAATCTTGTATGGAACTTTAATGGTAAGATTAATAGTAATACACTTTCCTATGATGTCTTTGCCTCGAGGACAATAATGCAAGGGAACTTTTCATTTTTTATATTTCAGTAGAGTGGTCACATGTGGATAAATTACTAAGGTTGTTCCCCCGTGGGTGCTTCTGTGGAAGAGCACTTCTGTGGTTATTGGTGTGTCAAGAAAAGAGTTAAAATAATGAAACTCGGCTATGTGCTATTTCTTTTTTTAATAATAAAAATAGCTTTATTAAATATATAAGACAGTTCAATCACTGTCTTATAAACACAACCGATACACAGTATTTACAAACACACACACACACACACACACACACACACACAAGACTCCCACCTGTATGTAATTTCTGGTCCATTTGTGCTCTCAGGTCTTCAAAAAAACCTAAAATGTTAATATTTTACTAGTAAGTATTTCTGTATCTTTGTATTGGTTCTTAATTGCAGTAATTACCAAAAAATGACTCAAAAATATGGGATAATGCTGGAAACAAACTTGTAATAAAGTGCAGTTTGAGGCAACCTTAGCCCTTCATTTTCTTCTTTTAGGCAGGTATCCACAGCCCATACGGGCTTCTTTTCTTATCTATTTTTGGTGATACTGAAGATTTCTCTTCAGTAGCAGTGTTAGCTGTTTTCTGCATTGGTTTTGCTATAGAATTATTAGCACTTAAAAGCTATGTTTTCTTGCTGGGAAGATTTTTCATTGGAATTCTTAGTTCCATCTTCTGTTAGCTTTTCTGACAGCTCGAATTTTGCAACAGCACCAATTTTGCTACAGCTGCCCCATGGCTTATTTCTTTAACTACAGAAACAGTTATGAGACTGGCAGGCAACTTAAAGTTGGTTGTTCCTAAAGCTTTTGCTGCATTGGCTTTTGCTATTTTATGTCTTTTCTTTTTTTTCTTTTTTCTTTTTTTTTTTTGTGGCACCGGGGATTGAACTCACAACCTCACACCTGCCAGACAGGTGCTTAAACCACTGAGCCAAACTCCCAGCCGTAGCTTTTTTGAGGCAGGGTCACACTATGTAGCTCAGGTCAGCCTTGTGCTCGCGCGGTAGCCAAAGCCGGTCTCGAACTCACAACGCTCCGCCTACCTCAGCCTCCCCAGTGCTGGGATTAAAGATGTGTGCCACCACGCCCGGCTATCTTTTTCAAACGAAAGGGGGTTCTGCTCCGCGACTTCGTCCTGGATCTGCATCTCGCCCTCCACCTGCCATGGTCCTCCGGGTACCCAGTGCGACCGGAGCGTGGGACCACCGCGCCCCGACTGAGGGCGCCGCGCAACCCTCTGAAGCACTACCTTCCCCGCCAGCCGGCGCGCGCCCGGAGGGAGACCGGAAGTACCTCAGGGGGGCGGTGCCTATGCTTCCGGTGGGGGCGCATCCTCGACCTGCTCCTGATCAGGCCGGCTGCATCTCCCAGACCGAGAGGACTACCGGCTGGACCTGTCCGACCCGGAGACCGACGGGGAAGCCTGCGGCGAGCAGGCCGCAGATCGTTCACATAGTTGAACATACTCGCCCGCAACCATGGCTTCCTTTTCTTTAGGAAAACTGTTCTCGCGAACCCAACAACGTAGCAGGCTGCCGACACCTCCCTCAGGATGAAGGGAAAGGCCCAGCAGATGCCTAACTCGAAGCTTCGTCTAAGCGCTCCCTAACAAACTTGTGACACCCCTGACTCTTGACGTCCAGACGAGAACTCTGTGTGCTATTTCTTGCAAGGAAGGGCTGGTTACCCACCTCCTTGGGACAGAAATGTTATTTACAGATATCCTTGCGTGCACTGTCAGTGCGAGTATCCTTGCATCTAGCCAAGGCTGGGAGTGGTCCTTCCAGCTGCATGGGCTTGCTTGGCACCAAGTCACTTTTGTCTGAACACAGTATTTAACAGATGAATAGACTAGATACAGTGTGGCTTTCTCTAGCCCGCCAGAGGTTCTGTCTCCTACAGGAGCCTTCCCCAGAGAATTCTCCTTCGTCTTTGGTGCTGTCTCCTGTCTTATTGGGTGGTACTATATTATTGAGTATTTGATTGAATACAGTTGCTGTACTTTTTATAATAAACTTATCGTCCTTTATTTTTTATTTTTATTTATTTATTTATTTTTTGCGGCATCGGGGATCCAACTCATAACCTCGCGCCTGCCAGGGCAGGCGCTTAAGCCGCTGAGCCAAACTCTCGGCCCTAGGTTTTTGAGGCAGGGTCGCACTATGTAGCTCAGGCCGGCCTTGTGCTCACGTTGTAGCCCAAGCCGGCCTCGAACTCACAACGCTTCTCCTACCTCAGCCTCCCAAGTGCTGGGATTAAAGGCGGGCGCCACCACGCCCGGCTAACTTATCGTCCTTTAAAAAAATCATAATGTGGTTCTTCTCCGTGCAGATTCAAACCTCAAATTTCTGTGGTCACAACCTATATATAGCTCCTTGCTGTTACCTGGGGTTACATTTAGTATAGAAATTTAACTCCTTGTATCTAATAGAAATTTCTTACAAATCATATCTTCTTCAATATTGGGGCCATATATCCTTAAGGTTATGAAAGGATGATTGCCTCCTCTATCCCCTGATACTACCGATTTTTTTTTTTTTGCGGCACCGGGGATTGAACTTGCAACCTCGCGCCTGCCAAACAGGCGCTTAAGCCACTGAGCCAAACTCTTGGCCCTGATACTACCGATCTTATTGGGAGGGATTATTGGGCCATGGCTGGTCCCCTCCAAATCACTTGTTTGGCCCTAGGTGACCTTGGGCCACCTTAAGGTGGTTTGTTCGACTTTTTTCCAGCCAGACTCTCCAGGAGGTTGCTTTGGGTACATGGGTTAGTTTGGAAGGGATTGTTGTCCCAGGGTTTGAGTGATACGACCCAGGGTCCCTTTCGTTTTTTGTATTTTGCTTTTGGGGTCTATTTATTCCTGATTTGTTCCACTTGGAATTTTTATTCAGGGGCTGAAATTGCCCTGGTTTTTGTCTAACATTTTCTTCATTTTCCTCCTTGGGCATTTATTGTATCGTGGTGACAGAGGTGATTTTATTTTGTTCGACAGATCCCTGTGTAATCTTAGATTCTCCATCAATTCTTGGTAGGTATTTGCTCCCTGTATAATTTTGAGATAATTTAATTTTAAATTCTCAGGTACCCATTGCAAAGAGACTCTTTATTGTCCTAGTAGTTTGTTGTCCCAGAGGGATGTCTCTTACTTATCTGTATGTAGGTGCTGAAATGACACCGGTTTTTTGAACATCTTGATACCTCCCTCAGGCTCTTTCCACTTACGTCCTGAGAGTGCTGAGTGCACTGAGAAGTAAGGTTTGACTTGCCTGTAGGTCATTTGTATCCAGTACCATAAAGATTTATTTACCTTTTTTGTAGGTTTTGGGTGGCTAGTTCATTAATCTGTTGGTTTTCATGTGGATCTTCAGCTAGGTTACCAATTGCTAGAAATTGCCCTGGCATTATCAACATTTTTGCTCCTTTTTCTCAAATTTTGGATAACCAGTTCCCTCCTGTGTCTAAATTCTGTGCAAAATCATTCTTAATCTGGACTGTCTCCTGTCTGGTCATTTCTCTAGTTTCTCTTATTATTTGAGGTTCAGACAATCCATGTCTGTAAACAATAACCAGTGCTTTTTGCTCACTATAAGATTTTGCCAGCAAGAGCTTTGCTCTTCATTCTGTCCTCATGTATATCTATGAGGAGTTTTACTTTTTAATTTTTATTTATTTGGTTTTTGGTATTGGGAGTCAAACTCAGGAACTTCTGCTTGCCAGGTAGGTGCTTGTGCCACTGCTATATCCCTGCCCTCTATGAGGGCTTTTAAAAGCAGTCCTGGTAGCTCCTTTTTTTTGGCAATGTGTAACAGTAAGGGGTCTAGGGCTATCGGGCCCATCGATTTTTCCTTTATGTATTGAGGCACCTTGTATGGTAGCTTTTCCTTTATTATTTTCTCTGTCTGTTCCCATTTCTTATTCTCACAGGTTATATTCTTATGACTAATACACTGTCTTAACTGGCACACTAATTTAATCATCTGGTCAATTTCTTCCACAACCACTAGGCAAAATTCATTTTCAGTCGGGTGAAGGTCTACCAACAATAGGTAGTGTTCTTTTCTATTTTCTGTCTCTTTTGAGTCAGGGTCTTGCCATGCAGCTCAAGGCGGGCCTTGAGCTCACTTTGTCGCCCAGGCTGGTCTTTTTTTTTTTTTTTTTTTGGTGACACTGGGGATTGAACTCACAACTTTGCGCCTGCCTGATAGGCGTGTAAGCCGCTGAGCCAAACTCCCAGCCCTGGTTTTTTGAGGCAGGGTCGCACTGTGTAGCTCAGGCTGGCCTTGTGCTCCTGTTGTACTCCAAGCCGACCTCGAACTCACAAGGCTCCTCCTACCTCAGCCTCCCAAGTGCTGGGATTAAAGGCGTGCGCCACCACGCCCGGCTTCCCAGGCTGGTCTTGAACTCGCAACAATCCTCCTGCCTCAGCCTCCACAGTGCTGGGATTACAGGTGTGCACCACCACACCTGGCTAGGTAGTGTTCTTAACCCACATCCCGGCTTGATCAATTCAAATTATAACTCTGCATTCTATTCCTCATTGTAGCTTTTCCCTTAGCCCCAGTTCAGCTACTGGGATCTTGTTGACTATGCCAAGTGTTGTGAGTGGACATGGAGGCCACTATTTTTTTTTTTTTTTTTTTTTTTTTGCGGCACCGGGGAGCGAACTCACAGCCTCATGTCTGCCAGGGCA
>RJWM01049991.1:0-11205 GCA_004363535.1 Dasyprocta punctata
TCATGTCTGAATCCCAGCTTCCAGTGGCATGGCCGTGAGTAAAGTCACAAATCTCTTACACCTCCAGTGCATTCTCTCTCTCTCTCTCTCTCTCTCTCTCTCTCTCTGTCTCTCTCTCTCTGTGACACGGGACAGTAATAGCTCTGTCTGCCTTGCAAGGGCTCTGCCTGTGGCTGTGTGCATCCGCTCCAGTTATGTGTTCTGAGGCTGGGGACAGGACCTCAGGACGGTCTGGGAACCCATTGGACATCTGATCTCCGTTAGCCCCTACTCTAACTACTGTGTGGATCACAGCGGTACTTTGGGTCTCCTGGAAATAGTGTCATCTTGGAACCAGAAGAGTCTAGAGGTCCTTAGAGAAAGGGAGGGAGAAAGGGTGAACAGTAGACTTATTTTAGGGCAGTGAGGCCCCCTCTTAAGGAGAAGCAGTGCCCTTTCATCCAAGATGTCTGATCTGGGACTGGGGATGTAGCTCTGTAGTGGAATGCTTGCCTACTATACGTGAGGCCCTATTCTATCCCTAGTACCACCAAAAAAAAGAGAGAAAAAATAAAGAGTGTCTGGAACCAGGCATGGTGGCATACACATAATTCAAGTACTTAGGAGACTGAGGCAGGAGGATTGCCGTGAGGCCAGCCTGGGCTAAATAGTGAGTTCAAGATCAGACTGAACTACATAGTGAGACCCTGTCTCAAAAAAAAAAAAAAAAAAAAAAAGTGTCTGGTGTATAAGCCAGGCCAAGTCTAGGCATTTGACCTAGAGTTCTATTTAAATAAATCAAGTCAGACTTTAGCAGAGTGCTCATCTACTTCTTTCCTAGGCACAGTGATGGCCTGGTCGATATCATATGCCTCTGCAAGACTAAATGGATTTAAATGGGCTGAGATATGGAATAGTGCCTGCCACGCCTTCAGCTCCTCTGATGTCCTTTATCCCCACGGTCAGTCCCCTGGTGCCTGAGAGCAAGTGGCCACCCACTACATCACTACAAAATAGACGTGAGAACAGGCTCATGGTGTGGGTACAGCTGGGGTCTCCCCTGGAGACCTGATCTATCTGGGATTCAGACAAGATTGCATGCTGGGGCCTCTGACATGGGCCTACGTGGGGAAAGGAGACTCCTGGGAAACAACTCACCAGAAGGCAAAAGAGTCCAAACATGGAAGGCTGGTTTGGGGCCATTGGGCAGCAGCCAGAAGGAGATCTGGGATTTATGAACACAGCCTGGAGTGACCCTTGGACTGGCTCAACAAGGCTTAGTTACTTGTTTGTGAGTACAGCAGTTACTTGTTTTTACTTAACTTCCGAGGACCTCCAGGTGCATGGAGTTGAGTCAACATATCTTCCATGGTGCAGCGCATCTGATGATCTTGGTGGTTTATGCACAACCCCTTTCCTGTTTATTCCATTTTCCTTCTCTCTGATCCCCATCCCCAGTCACTTTCTCCTCCCCAAAAATGTGTGGACCTTGAACAATTTCTTTTATGGATTTCTTGCTTTTTTTTTTTTTTTTTGGCAGCACCGGGGATCAAACTCACAACCTCGCGCCTGTGCCTGCCAGACAGGCGCTTAAGCCACTGAGCCAAACTCCCAGCCCTAGTTTTTTTTGAGGCAGGGTCGCACTATGTAGCTCAGGCTGGCCTTGTGCTGGTGTTGTAGCCCAAGCCGGCCTCAAACTCACAATGCTCTGCCTACCTCAGCTTCCCGAGTGCTGGGATTAAAGACGTGCGCCACCATGCCCAGCTCTTGTGTTTTGTTTTCTAAAGACTAACTCTTTCTCTGACCACTACTTTCTGCCTGGCCTAGGCTTGTGGCTGTGAGTACACCCAGTTGTTATTTCTTGCTGCGACCACAAGTCTCCTGACACAGATCTGCTCCACTGACATGCTGTGGTTTCTCTCCCTGCCACCTCTCAGGATTTCCCAGCACACTTCTCTGAGCTGGTCCCCAGGAGTGGGATTTTGGGCCACAAGGCATGCCCATGCTCAGTTCTATCAAATACCAGTCAGTTGCTTTCCAGAATGGCTGAGTCAATTCCTGTGTCCACAGCATTATTTGAAGCCACTCCTTTCCCAACATTGTCACCAGCACTTGAGGGTACTGTCCCTTCTAATTTCTGATGGGTGAGAAGTTGCATCTTGCAGTTTTAATCATTGCTAGCTTAGCTGTGTATTCCCTGCTGGGCTGGGAGTCTTTAGGAGCAGTAGGCCCAGGCAGAAGGCACAGCCGTGTCCCATGTCCGGCTCAGTCCCTCTGTGTAGTAAGTGCCTCGACTCAACCTTGGAATGCATGGGTTGCGCACCTCATAACCCTTCTGAACTTGAGCTGGACTCCCAGGGGAAGCAGAGATGCCATCAGGAGTGAGAAAACTTAGGAAGAGCAGTTTCACTAATGTCTCGGAAAGCCACAGGCCAAGTGGAAATTCCCGAGCAACTCTCAGGAGTCACAGGAGGAAATGTGAAAGGGTGACAGTTCCCACAGAGCAGGAGAACGGCCATTCGGATGCAGAGTTTGGTGTCTGTTCATCTAGGAAGCACGGGCTCCACTTAGACCAGCGAGGCTCTGGCAGGAGCCACCAGGCGAGTCCCCCCAGCAGGCTCCACCTTCAAAGGGGCCCAGCGCATCTGCCGCTGGGAGGCTGGCCTGACCCAATCTTTCTCATACATTGTTAACATGACTTAAAATTCGGGACAGGGCAGAAGCCGCTTACCTCTGAACTACTCCAACCAAGTCTCGCTGGGGGCTTCAACAGAACCACAAATTGTCAAGAGCCTGGAAGGTGCTTTTCTGCTGGAAGCCTCAGTTTCCTCATCTGTAAAGTGGAAACGATAATAGCTCCTCTCTCACAGTACCTGAACTAACACATGGAAAATTCTTAGGATGTCGCCCCGCATGTAGTAAGCCCTCGGAGCATCCTGGCTTTGCAAGACCCAGGCTTGGTTCTGAGGAGAGCCAGGACCGGCAGGGGCAGACAGCCTGGCCTTCCTTGGCCAGGAAAGCCTGTCACTCTTCCTGTGGTCTCATGTCTCTAGCTTTCATAGGATCCTCTTGGGCCTTAGTTACCTGCATACCCTCATACATTCAGTCAACAAACTGAACACAGAAGGACCAGTAACAAACCAGACCCAGCCCCTTCCCTCGAGGGGCCTGAGGCTCATGAGAGACATAGATCCCGAGCAGAGTGATGGAGGCCATGACGAGGGAAAATCACCAATAAGCCAGGGAATAGAGGAGGCCACCAATTCCATATACCCTCTCCTATCACCTAGATTTCAGCCTTACTTTCTTCATCTGGAAAATGGGACTCATAGAGTTGTTTTCAGCTTCAGTGAGCAAATGGGTAGGTGGGAGAGAACTTTATAGACCTCTAAGTACATCAAGGCAGATGACTAAGAAAAAAACAGAGGCTTTCCTACAGGGCAACGCTAATGGTTGGAGGACTCTGCCTCCCGGGGCAGTTCAGAATCCTACAGTTTTAGAAAGCTTTAAAGGAAAGGAATGATGCCTTTAACGGGCACGTGTGCTGGGCAGGGGCAGGGCTGGGGCCCTCTGGGAGGTGAAGATGGAGTTGATTGCGGTTGCTCATCCTGTCCTCTGCACTGTCAGGGCCAGCTCGGAGAGGGGAGGGTGGAGGGCAGAAGTAATGGCTGAGCCAGGCCCTCAGTTCAACTGCTAACATAGTCCCCTGCAAAAGAAGCCAAGGGAATCCAGCACCACCCTCTCCCCAGCTAACCTCACAGGGATGCAGGGGTGAAGGAGCTGGGGCCTGGGGGACACAACGCTCACTGCGTCGGCCATGGGACTGTTTGTCAAGGACCGAGGAGGCTGCTGTACCAGGCATGGAAAGAGCCGATGCTTCCCTGGGGCAGGTGTGTACTCCTCCCCACACCGCAGGCTGGAGAGGGCTTCAAGGCTTCATGCAGCTCTGCAGCGCTGGGCTCCCAGGATCCTTTCGTTACTCACCCAGACCAAGAGGGTTACCTTATTCCTGTGCTCTTAAGCCACACAATGGCAATGAGAAGGGGCCAGAACATAGCTTTTCTTTTCTTTATTTATTTTTTTGCGGCACCAGGGATCGAACTCACAACCTCGCACCTGCCAGACAGGCACTTAAGCCACTGAGCCAAACTCCCGGCCCTAGTTTTTTGAGGCAGGGTCACACTATGTAGCTCAGGCCAGCCTTGTGCTCTCCTTGTAGCCCAAGCCGGCCTCGAACTCACAATGCTCCTCCCACCTCAGCCTCCCGAGTGCTGGGATTAAAGGCGTGCGCCACCACGCCCAGCTCACATAGCTTTTCTATCAAGGGCGTATGGTAGCCAGCCTCCAAGATTGTTCTCTACCGGCTCTCTTCTTGGTGTTTCTGCCTGTATTAGCTAGCTTTCCCCAATGTTGGACACCATACAAGATGCTTATAATTTAAAGGAGGAAAAGTTTAATGTTTTCATGGCTTCAGTTCTTGATCAGCTGGGTCCAATGCAGAGTCACCATGGCAGAGCAAAGCTGTTTAGTTCGTGGTGGCCAGGAAGAGGGAGGGAAGAACGCTGGAGAAGAGGCGATGGGGGACCAGATATGCACCCCAAAGCCATGCCTACAAGACTCACCCAGACACACCTACACCTGTGCTCCACTGATCCCTGGGGCAGATCTCAAAGTCAACCTGGTTGAAACTCCACCTTAATCACCACATGCTCTTACAGAATCTGCTTCCGTATTTAATAAAGCAGCCAGGGAATAAGGTACATGGGTAACCAACAGGATATTTGGGAAAAAGTAGAGTGTGACTTCTGAAGCTGGGTCATAAAGGACACTGTGTGTTCCCCCTTGCCCTGGAGGAAACCAGCTGCCAGATGGAGAGGACACGCGAGGTGTCCTGTGGGGCTCTCCACGTAGCGAGGACCTGAGGCTTCCCACCAAAGGCCAGCATCAGGTTATGCATGTGAACGAGTCACCTTGAAAGGAGATCCTCTGGCCCCAGCCTGCAAATAGTTGCCAACCCAGCCAACACCTCAACAGGGAGGTTGGCTCCCCAACCTTTATAAGACGTGGATCTAGGATCCCCAGCTGGGCTGCTCCTAAATTCCTGACCCATTGTCATTGTGTATGTTCATTGCTATATCAAGCTAATTTGGAGGGAATTTGTCAGGCATTAACAGGTAACTAATCCAGGTCATCACTCGGCAGTAGCACTCATTATTTTCACTCACATCTGTCATCCTTGCCACATGAGCTAGCAAGGGGGTCTGGGAAATGTAGTCTTTATTTGGTCAGCCATGTACCCAGCTAAAACTTCTATAATGGAACTCCTTTACTTAATCACTTCTGCAAAGTCCCTCTTGCTGTGTAATATATCATATTTACAGGTTTCAGGGACCAGGACCTGGACGTCTTTGGGAGTCAATATGCAGTCTACCAGAATAAAGAAACTTGTATATGAAGACTATAGGTGCTTGCTTGCTTTCTTTCTTTCTTTCTTTCTTTCTTTTTTTTTTTTTTAGAACAGAAATATTTATTGAGGGAAAGAAAGCTTCTATCTGAGAAACAGACAGAAGGGGTCCCAAGTGGGTTACCAATGACTGTCTTTTTTACTAATCTTTACGGAGTAGAACCATTAAGATGGGGAAAACTGGAAACTTGCAAGGCAGACAGGCATGAGGTGGTACAGAACTGTGGTCAACCAATAAGATTAATTGTTTAGGTAAAATTGACTCATCAGGGACAAATGGGGAAGCGAGTCACATAGCAAGCCAGCATTCTCTTTCTGTAGGGGGTTGGGATGATAATTCCTGGCTTCTCAAGGTGATCCACACAAAACCCTAATGTTTATACTTAGGGTGTGGTTGCATTTGTTTTGCCTTCTGTCTTGAGATCTGGCCCATAGCAAGAGGTGTGTATCTCTTCCAAGGTCACAAGACATCTGGTCCTCTGTGTCGGCTCCTTTGAGGGCCTAGCCCTGTCTGACTGCCTATAACATTTCTAACTAACTCAGCTGCCTGTAACATTCCCTCCTCTGAAGGAGTAACCCGAACTGCCGTGAGGGGCAATGGGCGATGACCGATCTGACTTCTTCAGGCGGAAGGGGGTTGCAGTTGTTGAAGAGCAGTCAGGGATACTCTGCAGAGATTCTAACAAATGGCCCTCAGTAGATACCAAGCACGTTCATCCTGGGTAGGCGGACAGCTTTAAGTCTGAAGGAGACAAAGCCAAAGAAACAATTAAGTACGCATGGGCCAAACAATGAAGTCAACAGGATTATTATGAGTACAGTCAACAAAGATTTCTACCAAGAGGAGCACGAAATGGCTTTCCTTAAGGAGAATAAGGATAAGGTCCAAGAAATTTTAGAATCTGACATGTCATTGATTTGCTATCTATTATCTTGAACATAGGTGCTTTATTTGTAATAGCTGGAAACTGGTTCAATTTCCTTCTGTGGATGAGTGGTCAAACCAACAGTGGTACATCCACCCCACAATACTACTCAGCAATAAAAAGAAATGAACTATGCATGTACACAGCTTGGATGAACCTAAAAACAATTATACTGAGAGAAGCAAGCCAATATTAAGAGGATACGTGCAATATGACTCCATTTATATACATTCAGGAAATAACATTATTATAGAAACGGAGAGTAGAGAGATGTGGCGGGGTTAGGAATGGGAGTTAGGAGGTGGCTATGAACAAGAGCCTTGTGGTGACGGTGCAGGCAGGTATCTTGGATGTGGTGGTGCATACCTAAAGTGATGCAGGTGATAAAATTGCTTGGAACTACATACACACAAGCCGGGTGTGATGGCGCGCACCTTTAATCCCAGCACTCGGGAGGCTGAGGTAGGAGTAGCATTGTGAGCTCAAGGCTGGCTTGGGTTACAACGCGAGCCTGAGCTACATAGTACAACCCTGCCTCAAAAACTAAGACTGGGAGTTTGATTGAGCGGTTTAAGCGCCTGCCTGGCAGGCATGAGATTGTGAGTTTGATCCCCAGTGCCACCAAAAACAATTTAAAAAGATAGAACTACATACACATGTGCACACACAGACAAGTGCGTGTTTGGTAAAATCTGGATAAGCTCTGTGGGTTGTACAATAAGTTTCCCAGTTTGGTGTCTCGCTGTGGTTGTACAAGATGTTAACACTGGGAGAGGCTGGGTGAAGAAGGGTACATGGATCACCCCATACTTTGTACTTTGCTGCTTTCTGTGTCTATGATTAAATCAAATTTTTTATTTTATTTTATTTTTTTGGTACCAGGAATCAAACTCACAACCTCACACTTGCCAGGCAGGTGCTTATACCACTGAGCTCAATCCCCGCCCCTATTTGTCTCAAAAAATAGGGCCGAAGCTGGGCATGGTGGTGCACACCTTTAATCCCAGGGTTTTTACACTGAGCTATATCCCCACCCCCTTTTTTAAAAAACACTTTGAGACATATTCTCACTAAGTTGTTAAATTGTCCAGGCTAGGCTAGAATTTGCAATCTTCCTGCCTCAGCCTTCCAGAAAGCTGGGATTATAGGCATACACCACCAAACCCAGCATAGCTCTGTAATTTTCTTCTTCTTCTTGCGTTTTTTTTGTTTGTTTATTTTATTTTGGTTTTTTTTGTTTGTTTGTTTGTTTGTTTTTGCACACCTTTAATCCCAGCACTTGGGGTCTCACTATGCAGTTCAGGCTGGCCTTGAACTCACTTTGTAGCTCAGTCTGGTCTCGAACTCACAACAATCCTCCTGCCTCAGCCTCCTGAACGCTGAGATTAAAAGTGTGCAGCACCACACCCGGTTCTAAATCAAAATTTTTAAAATTTGCTTTTTCTTTTACATTGCTGACCTGCCAGACTGGAGATGTGGATTCTGGATTCCAGTCCTGATTCTTTTCCTAACTTGCCATTTAGCCTAAGGCAAATCCCTTGTCATCTCTAAGACTATCGCCCATCTGTGAAATTTGGCTTTGGCTTATGTCATAAGTTTTCAAGTGCTTAACAATGAAACCCTTTAAGATGCCAGTGATGAGACCCAGTTGGGCTTCCTGCTGCCAGCACCCAGACATTTTCCAGGGAAAGGCTGCTGCCAGCGCTGAGCTATCTGATGGCAGTTGGACTTTCAATGCCCTCCTCTCTTGCCTGTAGGTGGATAACTGGAACCTAGACTTTCTCGGCGGACTTTCTTTTTTTTTTTTGCGGCACCGGGGATTGAACTCACAACCTCGCGCCTGCCAGGGCAGGCGCTTAAGGCACTGAGCCTAACTCCCGGCCCTGGATTTTTTGAGGCAGGGTCGCACTATGTAGCTCAGGCCGGCCTTGCGCTCGCGTTGTAGCCCAAGCTGGCCTCGAACTCACAACGCTCCGCCTACCTCAGCCTCCCGAGTGCTGGGATTAAAGGCGTGCGCCACCACGCCCGGCCTCTCTGCGGACTTTCGGGGCTCCCCAGCAGGGCCAAGCTTGGGTTGCCAGCAGCAGGAACTTTCTGGATAGCACATGCTTCCCCTCCTGTGTCCCCAGCCCACTCCTTTACCTAAACTACCTGAGGTAAACCCATCCTCCAGGTCTGCTGCCCTTGAAACCAAGTGAGGATCCCCAGATGCAAAATAAGTGCCAGCTGCGCCCTCGGAGCAGGTGGTGGGTGCGACTGTGTTATGCCAGGGCCTCTGCATCAGGAGGGGGTGGTGCCAGAGCAAAGCATGGCTAGGGAGAGAGTCTCACAAACCCAGGTGCCTGATGGCGGGGACCCCCCATCCTCCCTGGTGACCAAGTCCCTCCGTGGTGTTCTCTCCATATCTCCCCCTTTCACCCAAGACCACATTCCTTTTTTGACTAATAAAGTGGCCCAAAAAGGATTGTGGTCACTTTTTTATCAGGCCTGTGGTGAAGGCATTAGACACAGTTCAGGCACCTCCAGCTCCCAGGGCCCCAAGTGACAATGACAAGGAGGACAAGGCAGTGGCACTGGGGCCACTGCAGGACCTCCCAAACTTGGAGCCAGATGGGAGAAGGAGCCCTACATGGTGTCCTGAGGCCAACACCCAGTGCGTGCTGGGCTGTGCGGTCCTTGGGAAGCAGCACTGGGAGGGAGTCCAGCTACCGACGCCCATGGGCCTCACCCAAGGGTCTTCATCATCCCAGACATCTTCCGAGTCTGCTTCTGAGTCTCGGCACTACACCAGGATCACGGGACAGGATATGGAAAAGGGATGCACAGACCACAAACCATAAACAATGGTGCTGCTCAGCAGCAAGTTATTGTTCCAGGAATTTCTTGAAGGCAAAGTCCTGTTCTTGCTCCAGCTGTAGCCCTGAGCCTGGCACAGAGCCTGCTGTCAGGAGAAAGCAGTCGCTGCTTGTTGAATTAATGAACAGGTAAATGAATGAGTGCGGACAGGTCACCTTGTGTAATCATTCAATCCAACAAAGTATTGCTGAGAGTCTCCTACATGTCAAGGACAAGGCTGGCTTGGGGAAAATCACCAACGAGAAGACAGGATTTTTACTCTCAAGAGCTAAGGCATAAGGCTGGGCATGGTGGCGCAAGCCTGTAACTCCAGCACTCTGGGAGGCTGAGGTAGGAGGATTGCAAATTCGAGCCTGGCAGTTTAGCAATCTAGTAAGACCTTGTTTCAAAGCGCAAAGGCCCCATTTTCGGCTGCTGAGTGTGGCGATTTGCCATGCAGCACTGAGTAGGAAGCCTCGGTCTTTTTCTCCTGTGGAGTGCTGTTCTCTGCTCACCACCGCCAGGCTGTCTTTGGTTCTCTGCTCTCTTCCTTTCCTCTTGTAACACAACTCAGTTTCCATATGAGGAACCACTCCCCACTGCTGGTCCAGACTCTACCCTGTGGGGATCTAGGGCTTGACACATGACCCTGGATCCAGCCAATGAGAATTCTTTATTCATCTGGCTATTGGTCATGAGTTCTAAAATAAGGACATTATCCAAGCTGGTGCATTTGGATTTAACCCCAGACTGAGTTTGTTAGAATAATGGAATATGACTCCTTGTTTCTCCTTGTAGAGAACAGACCCCTCTAAGCATGTGGCCAACAGCAGGAAAACTGAGTGGAGATATGGATAGAGACCAAGGCCCCAGGATATTGCTTGCATTAGCACCTTGATCCAGCCATGCCTGAAACTTGACACCTACTCCGGATATTATGCCAGTGTGAGTCAATGAAGTCCATTGTTTTGTTAAGCCTACTGAGTCAGGTTTCTGTCCATTGCAAAAAAGAAAGGCCTGATTAATGCACTCATCTTCACAGATACCACTCAGTAACGCCCTTCCCAGGGCGCCTTCCACTAACGCCACAGTGGTTCCTTCCCACCCCAGCCTTCTCCCACTCAGCATTCACTCCTCATCCTCTCCTGTTGTCTCCAGCCGCTCGCCTGAGCCACTTTGACAGGACTTGGAGCACTTTCCTGCAAGCTTTCCTTTGCGTCAGGCACAGAGCATGGATCCAAACCAAACCAAGCCTGAAAAATACTATTTGACAAATTTAAATGTTATCAAGAGATGGCTAAAAGAGAAGCAATTCACCAAGCGGCACTGTCTCATTCTACTCATCACTGGGACAAGATTGCTGACACCCACCGTTAAGGAGGAGTCATTTACTTTGGCTCACAGTTTGTAGAGGATTTTTTTTTTTTGTTTTGTTTTTACCAGATTTTATGGATACATTTTAGGTACACATAATGATCACACTCATCAAAGAGAATTTGTACCCATACAGGATATAACTTGATTCTTTTCTCACATTCCCTTCCCTTCTTTTCAATCCTTCCTCCCCTCCCCATGTACAAAGGCTTTGTTTCCATTTTTTCCTTCTTTTCTCATTTTGTTTTTTTAACTTTTCCTTTCTTTCCCTTCCCACTCCTGCCTTGTAGCGATTTCAGGCCACAGTCAGCTGGCTCCGAGGCAGGGCGGGGCAGCAGAGAGACCTGGCAGCGGGTTGCTCATGGCAGAGCAGGCAAGAAGCAGAGAAAGGGATCAAGGGAAGAGGAGGGAGAGCGACCCTTCCAGGTCACGCCCCCAGGACCGGCCTTCTCTAACCAGGCTCCGCCTCCCGGCCTCATGTTTAGCCTTGAGCTTGTTGGTGGACTCACCCGTTCATGAGTATCACACTCCTGTGAGCCAATCACCTCCAAACCACCACCTATGAGCTCATGTGGGTCTGGGGACACCTCTAGAAATCACAGCAGGCACTGAGCACCAAGGTATGCT
>RJWM01049992.1:0-10919 GCA_004363535.1 Dasyprocta punctata
TCTTAGTTTCAATTGCATTAATTTCTGCTCTAATCTTAATAATTTCCTCCCTTCTTTGGGCTTTGGACTTGACTTGCTCTTCTTTTTCTAGAAGTTTGAGGTGCAGCATTAGGTTGTTTATGTGTGTTCTTTCCATTTTTCTGATATGAGAGTTTAGTGCTATAAATTTCCCTCTGAGGACTGCTTTCATTGTATCCCATAGGTTCCGGTAGTTTGTATTTGCATTTTCATTCAATTGTAAGTATTGTTTAATTTCTTCTTTAACCTCTTCTGTGACCCATTGGTTATTTAGGAGGGTGTTATTTAATTTCCATGTGTTTATGCGGTTATTGTAGGTTTTTTTGTCATTCATTTCCAATTTTACTGCACTGTGGTCAGATAATGTGCATGGAATTATTTCAGTTCATTTGTATTTACTTAAGCTTGCTTTGTGGACCAGTATATGATCTATTTTAGAGACTGACCCATGTGCAGCTGAGAAGAATGTGTATTCTGATGTTGATGGGTGGAATACTCGGTATACATCTACTAGGTCCATTTGTTCACAAGCTTGATTCCGTTCTGCTATTTCTTTGCTGATTTTTTGTTTGGTTGATCTATCTCTCTGTGACAATGGGGTATTAAGATCCCCTGTTATAACTGTATTATTGTTTATTTGATTTTTCTTGTCTATTAAGAATTATCTTACATAGTTGGGTGCTCCCATATTCGGTGCATATATATTTATGATTGTAATCTCTTCCTCTTGAAGTTTTCCCCTAACGAGTGTGTAGTGACCTTCTTTATCTCTTTTGATCATTCTCAGTTTGAAGTTTGCATTGTCTGCAAACAAAATAGCTACCCCTGCTTTTTTCTGGGTTCCTGTTGCATGGAGTATTGTTTTCCAGCCTTTGATTTTTAGTCTGTGAATTTCCTTTTGAGTGAGATGTGTTTCTTGCACACAGCATATTGCTGGATTTTGTTTCTTGACCCACTCTGCTAGTCTGTTTCTTTTTATTGGTGAGTTGAGACCATTTACATTGATTGATATAACTGATACTTACTGACTCATCCCTGTCATGATATCTTTCTGTTGTTGGTTTTCTACATTTTCTGTTTAATTACTTGCCCTGCTTAGCGGTTTCCTTTTGTTGTTGTTCTTAGGATTGTGGCTATCTTTGTCTCATTCTAGAGTGTCTTTCAGTACTCTCTGTAGTTTGGTTTGGTGGCCATAAATTTCTTCAATTCTTCTTTGTCATGAAAGTATCTTATTTCTCCATCAATTTTTAAGGATAGTTTTGCAGGGTACATCAATCGGGGTTGAAAGTTGTTTTCTTTCAGGGTTTGAAATACTTCACTCCAAGCTCTTCTTAACTTAAAGATTTTTGTTGAGAAGTCTGCTGTGATTCTGATAGGCTTTCCTTCATAGGTGATCTGTTTCTTTTCTCTGACAGCTTTTAGTATTTTGTTCTTGTGCTGTATTTCTGATACCCTTATTATTATATGTCTGTGTGAAGATTTATTTTGGTTGTGGTTAATTGGGGTTCTGTATGCCTCAGTTACCGGTATTTCAGATTCTCTTCCCATGTTTGGAAAGTTTTCTGCTATTATTTCTGTGAATAGTCTTTGCAGGTCATTAGTATTGACTCCTGCTTTGTCATTTATGCCTATTAATCTTATGTTATTTCTCTTGGCATCGTCATGCAGCTGTTGAATTGTTGTTTCTTGGTTCCTTACTATTTTTAGGAGATCTTTTCTTTTGTGGCACTGATCTCCCATGCTGTCTTCAAGATCTGAGATTCTATCTTCAGCTTCGTTTAAGCAGTTTTTCAAACTTTCCATGGATTTTTTCATTTCCTGCATTTCCCTTTGCATCTGTTTCATGCATTCTGTTTGTGTCTTATATTGTTCATTCAGGGTTTCGATCATTTTCTTAAGTTCTTCTATTTTTTTATCTTGCTCTTCTTTAGATACACACATTTCTTTAATAATGATTCTCATTTCATTTTTTACATGAGAGAATATTCCTGATTTGAATTTCTCTATAGCTTCATCAAGCTGTTTCTTTATTGCATTTTCTATCATTTCAGAAAGTCCCTTTGTGTGACTCCCATTGTCTTCCATTTCAGTGTCTCCTGGGTTTGTTCTTTGTGGCCTGGGGGACAGAGACTGCCTCTTGGTCTTTTGTTTTGTCATTTTCTTCTAGAACCTATGTGGCCCTGTGTCCTGCGAGGGTGGCTGGGCGTTCCCATGAGGGTTGTGCCGATTCTTGGATTGCGCTGAATCACGGGACCCAGTGGAGTTGGGCCCTGCTCGTAGCAAGGGAGGGCAGCCTCCCGGGGTGTGCAGGTGGAGCCTCTGCCTTAACTGGGTGGGGGGCTGAGGCCTCCCGATCCCAGGGAGTTATACAGAGTACCTCCGAGTGATGCCGCCCAGAGCCTGAGTCTGTCTGCAAGTTCAGAACAACAACCACTTTGCCGGGGAAGCCTGGGCAAGTTGCAGGCCTACAGTGCTGGGAGAAACCTGGCTGGGCGGGTGTCAGCAAGTTCTAGGCTGGTGCACGCACAAGCGGCTCCACTGAAGTGTGGAGCTCGCGTGTGTGCTCAGCACTCTGTTGTGGGGAGCGCGAGCTCTCTAAGTCCCTATAGCTATGTTGGTCAGTTCCCAGTGAGCAGCTCTGGGGACCTGGGCTGATCTGGGGTGGGCTGTGTACCTCTGTGTCCTGCGAGGCTGGCCAGGCGTTCCCATGAGGGTCGCGCCGGTTCTTAGATCGCGGTGAATCGCAGGACCTGGTGGAGTTGAGCCCTGGGTGCAGCAAGGGAGGGCAGCCTCCCGGGGTGTGCGGGTGGAGCCTCTGCCTTAACTGGGTGGCCAAGACCTCCCGGTCCCGGGGAGTTATGCAGAGTACCCCCGAGTGATGCCCCCTGGAGCCCGGGTCTCTCTGCAAGTTCAGAACGACAACCGCTCTGCCGGGGCAACCCTGGGCCTGTTGTTGTAATTTATATCTACTGTATTTTATAGTTTGTAACTACTTCCATAACTGGGACCTTTGGAAAGTGGATATATTAAGACTGACTTGCATTAGGAGGTGGGCTGTGGTCAGAAGAGATGGATCACTGTGGTGTGTGACTTGGAAGATTATCCCTTCCTTCCCAGCCCTTGCCTTGTTCCTCTCTTCTTGGGTGCCATGAAGTGAACAGATTTCCCTCTACAGTAGCCTTCTACCATGCCATTCTGTCCTGGAGCTGGTCTATCATGTATTATTACCATGAGTCAAAATCAGTCTTCCTTCTATGAGTTGTGGGTGTCAAGTATTATATCTCAATGATGACAGAATTAAGATTCTTACTCATATCTCTTCCAAGAACTCCATGCCTTCTTAATGTCTCATGCCGATCAATTACTTATGACTATCAAAATCACTCAACACTACCAGCAACTCAACAGACCCAAGATGATACCCAATCCAATGATTTCAATACTGAATTGGAACTTCCTATGTGTGTCTCCACGTGTACTCTTTCATGGTGATGTTCCCTTTATGGAAGCACTGTCTTACTGTCTTCCAGTAATTTTCTACTTTTGATTTTCTGACTTTATTTTGTAAATTGCAACCACCAGAATACTTTTTATTGTTGTTCTTTGATCACATTGTCAATAGTTTCCATTCACTCATAACACTGTGCCTTACTGTTTCACAGATATAAAGTGATATACTTACATATTTAATTTTTAAATTTTTAAAATATATGGGAAATAATTCTAAATATATGCCTAAAGAATGGATTCATAGGTGTGCATTTTATCATTATTGCATGACTTTTGCTATTAGAGATATAAGTGGACATTAAAATTTTTCAAGTCTCTTATAATCCTTTGTAAATTAAACTCTGAGAGATTAAGTAATTCTGCTGATTCAAGCCTTGAATTTTTGGAAAAATAAAATCAAAAAGTGACCAGTATTTCAGTTCTAACACTACCTAGTGTTTTTCTGCATTAGTAGGTTATTTCATAGAAGCAAGGCACAGACAAACAAATATTGCCCACATTGCCCATATGTTTCTAAGAAGGCAAATTAGAATATTAGAGAATAAAAAAAACTAAAAAATTAAAAAGCAGTGCTATTATTTTTATGCTTCTAACAGCAAAGAGAATGTAATATGCTTCAATAAAATGATTTGTAATTTTTCATGAAAAATGCTTCTGTCACTTCTATTTTAATTCCTTTATTTCTACTTATAAATTAGAATATTACTAAAATAGAATATGATTAGAATAAAATATTTTTTCTGATGGAACATCCTTTTTATTGCTCAGAGATTTTTAAGATACTGCTTCATTTTGCTAGTTCATTATTGAATTAGTTGTCATTTGATCTTCTTCAACTACTCCCTTCACTTCCTGTATTCTCAGTCAAAACCCTTCCATAGGAGAATCAGAGAACCCTCCTTTGTGTTCAAAACTGTGTAAAACTGATGTTTATCATATAGAGAAGTTAACATACAATAAGTTTTTTTTCCAACCAGGATATTTCTCTAATTAATATTTGTTAAAGATATCCAGATTTTCATTTTTTGGTAGAAGATGTGTAATGTGTTAATTACAATAGATTTTTGCCTTTGTTAACCAACTTTCAGGTATATTTAATTTTGATACAAAAGGTTGTCTTGGTTACTTTTCTTTTTGCTGAGACAAAATACCCAACATCATAAGTTAAAAGATGAACGATTTCTTCAGATCAAAGATTGTAGAGGGTTTAGTCCATGGTCAATTGGTTTCAAAGCAGGACAACATAGCACAACAGCATGGCAGAGGAGAAATAGTCCGTGATGTGGTAGGGTGGGAAGTAGATAGCAAGCAGCAAACCTGCCTTTCCCTTTTGTCTCTTCTAGTTACCTACCTTTTGATGGTGCCATCCTATACTCAGGTAGGCCTTCTCATTATCCTCACCCAGAACTGTGCTAAATCAATCAGTGGACTAGTTTGGTAGTCATTCATTCACAACCCCAGTATTATACCTTTAATCACAGCATCACACATTCTAGATTCACTCACTTCTCAGTCTTTGGAGAAACATCCTGATGCAAGCCATACTGGGAGTTGTACTTCTCTATATCAACATCTGAAACTATTAATCATAAGTTTGCCTTTGGACTCGAAACTATAACATGACTTTCAGAATGAAATCATAGTTGAGTAATATTGTTCTAGAATTGTACTCAACATTTATTATCAGTTTGTTCAGTAAGGACATCCCAATGCTCTTACAGAATTAATTTATGGCTATATTAAGCAAAGCTGATAATTTTGGTGATTGAGATGAAATTTCCCAATGTTTGAACCACTGAATTGGTATTCAGAATTGACTGGGCAATTTAAAGACAACTGGGAAACTTATTTGGGATTATCATTTTACAGATTTCAGTTCACAGTGAGCGGAATCCAAGGCACAAATGACCAAATGGAAGCGCCCAGTGTTATAGTGTGATTGGATGGTCTCCACTAAAGCCTCATATAATCATGGACCAGGCTGAATCTGGCATTTGTGATTTGTTTGTTGTCTAGTGCTGGGATTGGCTGTGTGAGTGCCGCACCCGCCCAGGAGTGGAGCCCACATACAGGGTAAAGGTGAGAGCAAGGTGTGTCTTGTCTCTCTCTTGCTGTTTTACCTTCCTTTTGCCACTTTCATGAATGACTGCCCTGACACACCACACTACCTTGGAGCCAACTAAGTATGGACTGAAACCCTTGAGAACTGTAAGAAATAAACCTTTCCTTCCCTAATTTTGGGCATCAGGTATTCTGTCTCAGTAATGAGAAAAAAGACACTAAGGCACACAGGTAGAAGAAAATTGCTCAAATAATGGAGCCAAGAAGGAGAGAGAAGGGAGGAGTCAGGGTTGAAACTATACTCTTCCAGATCACAGCTTCTATCCAAGCCTACTATCTAATAGCAAGTCAGCTAGTGTTCTCATACCTAATCACATTCCAAAAGCTCTACCTCTGAACACATTAGACTTTGGAGGCCTTTTAAGATCTAAACCAAAACATTTCATCCCCATTCATAAGATACTCCTGTGCACTGCCTTGGGTAAAATACACTTAATCCATTCTAAGAGTTACCAAAAGCTAGTTTCAGTAATGCTTAAATGTCCAAGTCCAAAGTCTCCTCTGAGATTTAAAGCAAATACCTAGCTGTGAGTTCTTATATAAATCAAAAAGAAATTTAATCCTTGTCCATCTAAAATGGCACAAAATAAATATTTCAATTACAAAAGAGAGAACTAGAGTAATAGATAGGAAGGGAACCACAGCAAGATTTAAACTCATCAGGGCAAACATTAAATCCAGTATCACATGTCCAGAATGCAGGACAGGTTATGGCAAGATGTGTCCCCCAAAGTGTTTAGGCCCCACCCCTATGAGAATGCCGGTGATGTCACTCCTGTGCTCTCTTGGGGCAACTTCTCTCACTGCCTGTGGTTTTCTTTAGCAGGTATTTCATGTTCGTTGGTATCAACAGCTTCCCTGCAGTCACTACTGCATTTTCAGCTTCACTTGCACAGCTTTACCTCCAGTCCTCTCAAGGACAGAGTATCTGGTTTTTCAGTCTTTCTTCTGATAAGAATCTGCATGATTCAGTGGCCTGGATAGAGGAAAGCTGTTCAAATCAAGGTGGCCAGAAAGCAGAGAGAAAAGATTGGAGCCAGGGGGAGATATAACCTTCAAGGTCATTTCCCTAGCCCTCCACTCAGTTCCTATCTCTTAGTAGCAAGTCAGTTATAATGCCCACATGATCCAAACACCTTCCAAAAGCTCTGTCTCTGAACACAAGAGGCCTTTGAAGAATATTTCAGATCTAAACCACAGCACAGAGTAAGACAGTTTCTCCTTGTTTCATCTCAAATGACTCACAAACATTCTATCTCATCACCATGAAATCATGCTTGCAAGTAATTTAATAGCTACAAAACAGGCAAAGGGGAATAAAAGAGAAATTTCTTATAAGTATGAAAATGAATTGATTCAATGATAATATTTTTCACTAAAATCTTGAGACAATCCCTGTCTCCTCATTCTTTTTTAAACTCAATAGCTTAATAATTTTTCACCTCTCTTCCCGTAACATATGATTTAGAAACTTGCTATTAAGGACCAATTCATATTTATACTTGAGGAATCATATTTATGTGATTTCTAAGAAACATGATAGGTGTGAGTTAGGGTAATTATGACCCATTTTTTGCCCCATAATGTGATTTCAATGTACCATTAGAGGTAAAACATCCCTTTTAAAGTCATCAGTATAAGAGTAGGCTGTTTTTGAAGAAATTGTTGGGATGAACAAAGAAAACGCTGTTGAATTTAGGAAGAATTTTCATCCTTTTAAATAGTTTCATAAAGTTTCACGGAGAGGAATGACCTTTATTGAATTGCTTTACAAGGAAAGATACATAAGTGTAAAGCATTTTAAAATGAATAATATAAGTGAAGGATTCTGATAAGAGAATATAGAGAAGTTCAAAATAATTTTTATTGTTAAAGTATAATAAAGCCATGACCATTAAACTGAAAAAGAAAGAATGGGGAAGAAAAATCAAGAGGACCTTGAACTTTCTCCCAACATAATTTTTAATATAAATGATTAAGAAAATGTCAAGTTTTAAAAGTCTTAAAGAGAAAAATATAGGTACCATCAAAGATGTATTTAATACGGTGGGCATGCTACAATCAGGATAACATAGACACCTAAAAAATTCTAAGTTGAGTAGAATATCTTACTCCAAACTGGAAAAATTTCATAAGTCACTGAATGGTAATATATATTTAATATGGCATAATAATGCCTTTTGCTTCAGAGAAGAGCTGTGGAAAGTTGGACTAGAAGATAGTAATCTTCTATCAGGGATACCTGCATGCATCAGAAGATGAGTTAAGTGGCTGCTGCTATTTTAATGGAAAGGCATAATATATATCTTATTAGATGCACCATCTTCAACTTAGCTGTTCAAACTAGAATTCTACAAGTACCTTTTCTGTATCCAAAGAACTCAGAACTTGATCTGCTTTTATCTTGTACATTGTCATGATCATAGTTGGTTTCATTTTTATTCTCTGAAAAAAAGTCTAATGGGAACTTAAAGAGCTTTCCTAGCATCTGCTTTTCTGTCTATCATCTAATCTATTGATATCTTAGCATAAACTAAAATATAACACCCCTTTGCTTAAACATTTCAGTGGCTTTACCTGTAATAAATTGTTTGTCATATAAATTATTTGTCATACAAATCTCCTCCTAATGTATCCCTTCTATTTTACTGTGCTCATTTGGTTATAATATAACTGAACCTCTTCATTTCTTCTTTAGCCACAGCGGTCTGTTTAATTTTGTCTTATGGTTTTGCCCATACTATTTCTTCTTTCTGCCATACAGCCATATTGTTTGCTTGTTGATTCCTTATCTGTGTTTGAAGTCAAGTTACATGGGCAAAAAATTCTGGAAGAAATTTTTAAAAAATGAACCAAACCTTATTTTTGATAGTAAGATGACGGATGATGTTATGGTTGAGAGCTAAAATTCCTCCCAAAGCCACTTGTAGTTGGAAGGTGACTGGTTTATAGGGGAACTATGGCTGATTTGCATTTAGGAGGTGGAGTCTGTTTGGAAGGGTCATGTCCCTGAGGGTGTAGCAGGTTATCATCTCCCTTCCCAACTTCACTCTTTGTTTCCTAACTTTCATGACATAAACAACTTTCCTCCATCTAGACCTCTCTACTATAACTTCCTGCCTTGGAGCCAGGCAACTAAGCATTGAAAATTCTAAAATCTATGAACCAAAATATACCTTTCCTCTTTTATAAACTGTGGAGGAACTGTGCGGTACTGTGTCTCATGGACTAGGAAAGTGAGTAAGACAGATGATATGTGAGGACTTTTAACCAAATGGGCATCATCCTCAACCGCATCCAACAGAAATAGATAACATCAAATACACAAAGTAGAATATTCAGCTCTCCTCTCCCCAGTATCATCTGGGAGGACATTACACTTCAAAAATCATGGTCTGCTAGTGTGGAACATTTGTGCTCTCTGCAAAGAGGAAAACTTTTCCTGTAAGGGAAGAGGAGATAGGGTTAAAAAGTGTTAATGCAGGCAAAGTTGCAATCTTGGTTAAATAATTTTCCCCTGCTGTGTGAAGGTTATATAAGGAACCGTGTAGAGACTGAAAAGGACATATTAAATGTATGTTACTCCTATTCAGAGTTCAGTTCTGTACCATTTCCTCAGAGGAGCTTTCCTCAGTTGTCCAGTAGGTGAAACCTTTCAGCAAAAATTCTAATGTGCTCATTTGTGCTGTGAATTTCTAATAGGGTGCTGGAGTTGCATTGCTTCTCATACTCTTTGATCAAAAAACAATCTGATTACATGCTAATCTACATACTTTCTGATATAAGAAATACATTTTGATGGGCCAGGAATTTAGCTCAGTGGCTCAAGTGCTTGCCTGGTAAGCATGAGGTCCTGAGTTTAAGCCCTGGTACAAAAAAAAAAAAAAAGAGAGAGAGAGAGAGAGAAACAAAGAAGTGAAAAAAATACTTTGAGAACTCTTTATATGATAACCAAACATATGAGAATATTGCTGTGGCAAATTTCATGGTATCATTAGCATTGCTTTGCATCTATTTGTCATCTGGTTTGTTAATCTAGATAGGGTTAGTTAGGCCACAGTAACAAGAAGTTGAAGCATTTCTGTGTTTCTGTCATAAAGAATCTTATCAGAACCTGTGCCACTCTCTGAGATAGTTGTCCACTGTGGAGTGGCTCACTAATTCAGGTTTTAGCATAGCAACATAAGAACTTTCATAATTGTGCTTAAAGGAAAAAAGAGAAGAGAGACTGTAGAGATCCTGCTCTGGGCCTTGTTATGATCTGGAGGAGTTTTATATTTGTAATTCCAGGGAAAATTATTGGAATTCTATTGAGTAAATTCCAATCTACCATGTCCAGTGCAACCCATGGGGAGAATAAAGAGACAAACATGTATTTGCAGCTGTGGGAAGCCAAGGGAGTCCTAAGTCCAGGTGGAATAATGGCTAACTGAAACAAAGGCCCTGACCCAGGGCAGAACCCAGGTTTTATTAATTTGTGAAGAGGGGAGTGGCTCGGGGTTGAGTGACTATGAGAATGGGAGGAAGTATGTGAGTACTATGAGCTGGGATAGGTAAGAGGCACAATAGTATCTCTGATATATGCAGAGAGAGTTATACAGAAAGAGTACCAGATTCCAATAACAGGTGGCCTCTTAGTTTGGAGGAATCTGTATAACACGATTTGAAGAAATGTCTTGTGGTTTTGGTCGGTTGCCTCAGCTTTGATGTCTGGTCTTTCTCCCCTGACACATCATGGACTCTTTCTAGAGGCTCAGTCCCATTCAAAGGCATGGTGTTTCTCCACCAGCTCACACTTACCAGTAGGTAGACATAGGCAGGGCACCACTGACCTGTCACATTGCTTCAAATACCACACATCAGTGGACCTCCGGTAGACTCACTTGCATTGCTTAAAGCCAATTGAATGGGTAGATTATTATCCTAACCAGTTCTGTACATAGGAATACCTGGAAGTAGAGCAAGGCTTTGCCAAAATGGAGATAAATGGTCTTTAAGGAGAACTGGCCTGGCCTTCCACAAGAGACAACAGAGTAGCTTATGATGTCTCTCACTTGAGTAAGGCAAAGTACAAACAGAATGATATAGGATGGATAGGAGAAGAGAGGATGGAAGGATGGATTTCTGGCAAATGGGAAGGTGTCCAAGAGATCAAGGGATGAGAGGTAGTGGAAGGGGAAATAAGTAGAACAAAATATGCTTCACACAGGAACCTATCAACTTCAATGAATGTTAACATTATATGCCATGAACATAGTGTAAAATCAAGA
>RJWM01049993.1:0-10919 GCA_004363535.1 Dasyprocta punctata
TACAGATTCAATGCAATCCCAATCAAAATACCACCTGCCTACCTCACAGAGCTAGAGAAAGCATTCCTGAAATTCATCTGGAACCAGAAAAGACCTAGAATAGCAAAGGCAATTCTGGGCAACAAAGGGAAGGCAGGAGGCATCACAATCCCCGACTTGAAACTATACTACAAAGCTACTGTGATAAAATCAGCATGGTGCTGGAATAAAAACAGATCTGAAGATCAATGGAATAGATTAGAAGATACAGCCACAACTGCAAACACACTCAGCCACCTCATCTTTGACAAAGGGGCCAAACATGTACATTGGAAGAAAGACATCCTCTTTAATAAATGGTGCTGGAAAAACTGGCTTTCTATATGCCGTAAACTAAAACTAGATCCGTGCATATCACCATGCACTAAAATAAAGTCAAAAGGGATCAAAGATCTGAATATAAAAACAGAGACACTAAACTTACTAGAAGACAGAGTAGGTAAAAATCTCGATGACATAGGAGTAGGCAGAGAGTTCATGAACAAAAATCAGATTGCACGGGAAACACTTCCCAGAATCAACACCTGGGATCTCATCCTACTAAAAAGTTTTTGCATGTCAAGGGAAATCTCCAACAGAGTGAAAAGAAAACCCACAAACTGGGAAAATATCTTAGCCAGTTGTCCATCAGACAAAGGACTTCTATCTAAAACATATAAAGCATTAAAAGAAATCAGGCCCCTAAAATTCAAGGACCCAATCCAAAAATGGGCACCTGAGATGAATACACACTTCTCAGAGAAAGAAATACAAATGGCAAATAAATATATGAAAAAATGTTCAACATCAATGATCATTTGGGAAATGCAAATTAAAACAACGCTGAGATTCCATCTCACTCCAGAAAGAATGGCCAAGATTAAAAAATCAACCAACAGCAAATGCTGGAGGGGCTGTGGGGAAAAGGGAACTCTTCTCCACTGTTGGTGGGAGTGTAGACTGGTGCAGCCACTGTGGAAGTCAGTGTGGAGATTCCTCAAGAAGCTAGGATTAGAGATCCCATTTAACCCAGCTGTCCCACTTCTGGGCATTTTCCCAGAAGAATTGAAAACATCATACCACAGTGATATCTGGGCACCTATGTTTATAGCAACCCAATATGTAACAGCCAGATCTTGGAAACAACCCAAGTGCCCATCAATGCAAGAATGGATAAAAAAGATGTGGTATTTTTATACAATGGAGTACTACTCAGCTATTAAGAAAGATTGCATTGAGACTTTTGTAGGTAAATGGTCACGACTTGAGACCATACTTGTAAGTGAGATAAATCAAACCCACATGTGTAAATACCGTATTGTCTCCCTGGTGTAAGAAATGGAAAAGTATATATGATCCAAAATCTATAATAAATGTTACGTAGGGGTGAAGAACAGCTCAAAGAGCAAAAGTAACTGGGAAGGGAAAAGGCGGAAAGAGAAAAGGGAAGAGGAAAATATATAAACCTGTATGTATGTATATGTAAGATAACTAAAATGAACACACTGTTGAATCTATTCGTTATTGAGAAAGAACAGTTAATACTCATATGATTAGATTAATTTTACATGTCTATATCTGTTAATGTAAGTAACCATTTTAAAGATAACGATATGCAAAATTGCAAGCATTGTCAAGTTTCTATCATTCAATTTTGTAAACCTGCAATGTTACTGTTGTGTATTTACTCTACTCTTTTGTCTCTTTTGCTTGTTGTCTTTTTTTATATGTCTTTTTTTCTATTTTTTCTTCACTTAAATAAAAAATACTATAAATTATCTAGTAATTAATTTAAGCAATAAAATTAATCTCTGTAGAAAACAATTTTATTTTATTTGAACATGTTTTCAGTTCATGCAGTTTAAAATTATCTTGGGGAGTGATTACATACACATATAACGCTAGGTTTTTTTTGTTTGTTTGGTTTTTTTTGGGTTTTTTTTTTGTGGCACCGGGGATCAAACTCACAACCTCGCACCTGCCACGGCAGGCGCTTAAGCCGCTGAGCCAAACTCCCAGCCCTAATTTTTTGAGGCAGGGTCGCACTATTGTAGCTCAGGCCGGCCTTGCGCTCGCGTTGTAGCCCAAGCCGGCCTCGAACTCACAAGGCTTCTCCTACCTCAGCCTCCCGAGTGCTGGGATTAAAGGCGTGCACCACCACACCCGGCAGTTTCTTTTTTTTTTAACCTTTCCCCCTCCCTCTTCTCCTCAATTTCCCTACCCTATTTTTCATTTTTGCTGAGATTATTTGCTTAGCTCATGTTATGGCACATAATGTTTTCATTAGTTGAGGTTATTAAGTTCCTGTACATGGCATATCTTCATTCTACTTGTTTCTGCTTTCCTTCCTCCTCACTCTTTGTGCTTTTTCCCTTGGACAACTTCCGTATTGCAAGAGATCCATCTCTTTAACCACTTCTATCCGTCCTTTATTATTGTCTTTGTTAGTACTTTGCCTCATTCAAGTGAAAGATACCATATGTTATTTAAGCTTGCATGGGCTGGCTGCTGCCAAAGTGGGGACAGCCACACACAAGCCTCTCTCCATGAGTCTGCGCCATTTGTGGACTGTGTGTGTTGGGAAGAGATCCAGGCCTCACCAGGAAGCAATCCCAGCCAGGAAACCATATCATTTTCATTGTTTTGTTGGGTTAGGTTTTACTCTCTTTTGTTTCATTTGATCATGTTAAATGTGATGACATAAGCAGCTATTTAAAAGATCACAAGACATATTATGGTAGTCATTTTGAATTTACTAGTGGCTTATTTCGAAGTCCTTTATTGCATTGACTGTTTTGGTTTTATCATTTCTATCCTATTCTGTTCTGTTTCATTTTTACTTTGTCCGAAAGTATCTGCAGCTATTTTGAAGACAACAAAAGGCATTATGGTAACTATTGTTGGTTTTGTCAGATTTTGAAGTCCTGTATCACTTATGCTGGTTTATTTTTGATTGGTTTTTTTTTCTGTTTTATTTTCCTTGGTTCTATCCTCTTTAAAATAAAATTTAAAAAATAAAAAATAAAAAATATTTAAAAAAGAGTTGTGGGTCCAGAAAGTCTTCCACCCAGATTTCAGAAGAAGGCCTGGGAGGCCAGACAGCATGCTCCTGAGAGGGTACCATGTGAAGCTGGAAGTGTAAAACCAAAGGTGCAGTGGTGACCTCAGAAAGTTGAAAAATCCAGGAACATGGATCATCTGAGGAAAGTTGCAAGGAGTGAACAAAGCTAGCCCAAGAGATAAACCATGGGAGCTACAATCATTGACAGTGCGAATGGGTTGGAGCTACCCAAGGCCTTTGGAATTCACATCTTGCCGGGGATTGCCAGGGATGCTGGACATACAACTATGGGACTTAATGTCTGCCCTGCTGGATTTTAGACTTGCTTTGGTTCCATTCCTTTCCGTCCTCCTATTTGTACCTTTTGGAATGGAAATGTTCATCTTGTGCATTGTATATTTGCAGTGCTTAACTTTCTTTTCATTTGCACAGGGGTTTTCAGCTAAGAGCTTATCTTAAATCTCCAAAGAGATTTTGAACTTTTCAGTAATGCTGAAACTACTAGCACTATGGCAAGTCTTAGAGATGGGCTAAATGTTTTTTTCATAGAGGCATGTGCATGAGTCTTTTGGGGGCTAGGAGCAGAACATTATAGCTTGTATGTAGATGCCCCCGAAAGCCTCATATGCTCATATGTGGGACATTTTGGAGCTGGCTTGAACTAGGGTGTGTGACACTGGGATTATGGGTGTGTGGTACTAAATTAGTCCACTCATTGGAATTAGAATAAATTTGAGTGTGTCTAAATGGATTTATCAAGAACAGAAGTCTCAACCTGGGTGTGGGTGGCACCACACAAAAACCATACAGCCTAGGTGGGTTAAAATGTAAAGGCAGGGCCTGGGATATAGCTCAGCAGCACAAGCACCTGCCTGGCAAGTGCAAAGTCCTGAGTTTGATTCCTGGTAAAATAAAATAAAATAAAATAAAATAAAATAAAATAAAATAAAATAAAATGGCAGGCTTGCTGCTGCTGCTGCTGCTGCTGCTACTGCTGTTCAGTGTCTTCTACTTACCATTCCATGAATTATTTCTACTCTGTGATGCCCCTCTGCCATACTGCTCTGTCTTGGAACCAGTTGACTATGGACTAAAATCTCTATAAACTGTGAGCTGAAGTAAACCTTTCCTCCCTTGACTTTGGGTGTTGGGTATTTTGCCTCAGCAACAAGAAAGTAACTCACACAAAGAGGAAACAGGGAGGAAAAGCTGTTATGTGCAGTCAGCAGAGTAACTTACAAACTTCACTCAGATGCCACAAGGGACAAGTGGGGGTAAAATTCAGTCAGGAGTTCTGCTGAACGAGTTGCATGCCTCGGGGCTGGACTTCAATACCTGGGAATGTCATTTCATAATTCATTTTCCCAGAGAGAATATCTTTTATCAATTTGCAGAATGGTATTATATGTGTCAACACGTCTTGGAAAAGAGCCAGACTGGTATGTAGACAGATTAAGAATGACCATTATATTGAATAGTGGAGTTAGTTATATGTTCTTTGTAAATGGATTGGTCCCCAATTCTCTGGGAAAGCACTTTAAGTTTATCGTTTTCTCCTTCATGTATTTTTTTTCTGAAACTAACTAATCATAATTATACACACACACACACACACACACACACACACACACACACCTTACTGAACCATATGCAGAAAGAGCACCATTCTAGATGATATGTAATTGTCATAATGCAAAGGCATGGACTTGTTTAAATGAGTCTATACAAACTGAATCAAGTTCTAAACCACAGGCTTCTTATATTCTCAGGTTCCAAGAAACCTCATTCTACCTCCCTATACATGGTATTTAAAGTTCAGATTTCCAACCCAGACCTTTCACACAACTTAATGTCACATTTAAAGTGAGCTACAAAATATTTCTATTTGTCTATGACACTGAATCCTCAAAACAACATATTAAAAACATCTCTATAAGTCCTGTCTCATTAAGAAAAATAAACTCCTATGTCTTTTAATTCTGTTCACATGTTAGCCTAAGGGCCCAGTCCCCAAATCTTGACAACATACATGAATCACTCCCTCTTTTGTGCTTCATAGCCAAACAATATGATCCATTTTCTCCTTGATGTATGTATTCAGATACCAAACTTTTCTTTAAGTCATCACTGTCTTCATTACTCAGAAAATATAACAGTTTCTCTAGATTCTTTAATTGATGCTCTTGTCTTCTCTCCATAACCTCACTTGGGAAGGGCAATAATTTTTTTCAATTTAATCATTATCTGATTTACTCACTACTCCTTAATTGACCCTTCTGGAAACTCTCCATTCATGCCCTGTTGGTCTCTAATTGCCTCCTGGATTCTCTACTTTCTCCAGTCCCACATTCCCTGCTCTACTGTTTCAATGAGAAACTCTCCCTCACCCCTATAAGATGCTTACTTTGATTTTTTCTCTATACATTCTATAACCTCCACTCCCTCTTGAAGATCATCCATGATCTGTATGCTAATTGTTCCCAAATCAACTCTCTAGTAACAGAATTAAAGTCATTCCAAGTTAAGAGTCAATATGTTAAAAGCAAACTTATTGACTTCCATACCCTGAAATGGGAAAAAGAGGAGGGAGACAGAGACAGAGACAGAGACAAAGAGAGACAGACAGAGAGAGAAAGAGATAGATAGAGAGAGAGAGAGGCAGAGACTGAGTGAGAGAATATTTACTGATCCTTTGTTTCACTCTCGCATCTACTTAGTCAACAAGATCTTTGAATTATTCTACATTCCTCTCACTCACTTTTTAAAACAAAGTCTTGCTAAATTGCCCAGGTAGGACTAGAATTTATGACCCTTCTACCTCAGACTACCAAAGTGCTGGTATGGGTATGTACCCACATGCCTAGCTTCTCCCATTCTTTTCCATCAAACTGCTCTTTTGTTCTATTTGAATTCATAGCAGCCCTGATTTTGGCAACTGTGACAACTGCTAAACTGAGTTTCCTCTCCGTACAACACTGTTTTAAAGGAGAAATTTTGCTTTTTCACCGCTCTGATTAAAACTTTTAAATGGTGTCACATTGAACCTTATTAATCAAAGTGCATTACTTGGGAATTTTTTAGAAATGTGGAAACCAAAACTCCACTCCAAGCCTCATTTTAATAAGCTCTCTTGGTGATTCATATGCACACTGAAGCTTGAAAAATTCTCTCTCTCTCTCTCTCTCTCTCTCTCTCTCTCTCTCTCTCTCCTGATCACCATGGGTTGAGCAGCTTTTTTCCATCAGTCCCTTCTGCCATGATGTTTCTGCCTTAAAGTCAGCTGAATAGACTGAACCCTCTGAAAATGTAAGCCAAATAAGCTTCTCCTCCTTTAAATTGTGGTGTCAGGTATTCTGTCCTAGTTATGGAAAATGACTAATGCAGAAAAAATGATACCAGAAAAATGGGATTATTGTAGTAACTGTACCTAAACATATGGTTCAGAAGCCTTTGAAACTGGTTTGTGGGAGAAATTTGGAAAAATTGGAGATTGGGGGTCAGGGAGCCAAGTGCAAGCTAGCAAGAGGTACTGGAGTGTTTTGACCTGAACAACTCAGGTCCAAGCCTCACAGCCATAAAGCAGGATAAGCCTGAACTTCAGTGGAGGTGAAAGTACAGGCTTGCTGGGACTATCTACCACATCACCATAATTCTACTGCAGACTTGTTGGGATCAACCAACACAGATTTGGGCTCTATTGTCTCTCTTTATTTACCAGTGACAACAGAGGCAAACCCTGAAGTGAACTTTTTTCTCATTTTCTTTACTTTTTATTTCTTTTTCTTGATTCTTAGTTCTTATGTGAACATTGTTTCTAGTTTTATTTTGTTTTGTTTTGTTCTGCTCTTATTTCTGTTTCTTCCTTCTTTCTTTCCATCCTGTTTTCTTCACCAGTTTCCCAAAGTTTGTATAATCTATCTTTCAACCATGCTTCTAATCTCCTTCTCATTTTCCATTTCTCTATGTTTTCCTCTTACACCTTTTAAATTTTATCCCCTGGGGGGCAATTATTCTTTTGAGGGGATATTTACTGTATACAATTGTCTGACTTCTTTTAGATTCTGGTACACAACTACAAATCTTGTTTTTACTGTCAAAGGCTGTAAATTAATAGTTATCACTGTTTGTCATTTTCTAGGTTGTGTTTTATGCTATTGTCATTACTGATTATACAACTTTAGCCAAGGTGACATAGTAGTTCTAATCATCTGCTATGCCAAGATGGAGATTTTCTGAGGGTCATAAACAATTCTACAAGTAAGTACTAAAGAACTAGGCCAAATAGGCTGCAACTTCTCATCACCAATAAATTGAAGAGGCAGGATTTTCCAACACACTCAAAAGCCAAAAGCCAGTTATGCCTAGAAGATATCTCTGAATACTAGCATTTCCTAAGGAGTTCTCAATACTAGCAATAAAACTACATACCATGAGCAATTTAAAAGTGTCAATGCAGAAACAAAACTAAAAAACAAACGGAAAAGAAAAGATAGGGAAGCAAGATGCAACCCTAGACTTTCAGGTTGCCAAAGGCAAACATAGAGGACAGTGAGGTGGATCAATTTAGAAACCACCCACCTGAGCTCTCTTAAATGGTAACTGCAGAAGAGATCAATGAAGTGTTAGAAAAAAAATCAAATTACAAATAATTTCTCAGATAACTAAAGAGATGATGACATAATGTAAGACACAGTTAATGATACTGACAGACACAGATCTAGAATAGATACAGATAAAAATAATAGAGGCACTTAGAAAAATGATGGAAACAATGAATGCTGAAAATAGTAAAGAAATGAAATCCAAGAAACAGATTAAAACACATATTCAGCAGGTTAAAAATTCTATTGAAAGAATATGCAGCAGAACCAACCAATGTGAGGATACAATATCAGATCTACAAGACAGGACAGTGGTTGGCAATCATGAAAAGAAAGATTTCTAAATGTAGCAAGGGACTATGAAAAATCAATCCAAAACCTACTAGATGATGCAAAGAATAATAGCATAAGATTGTTAGGAGTAACTGAAAAAGCAGATAGCAAAAGTGACCAAAAAAATGTTGACAGAAATAATGGCAGAAAACTTGCCCAGAAAAAAGAATCTGACACACACACAAGTGAGACATATAGAACTTTAATTAGCCATGACCAACAAAAATCTACAGCAAGGCATTCCAGACATTCAATACAAGAAAAGAATATTAAAAGCTGTTAGAGAAAAGAAACAAATCATTGATAAAGGAAAACCTATGAGAATCATAGCAGATTTCTCGACACAAACCCTCAAGCCAAGGAGAGTTTGGAGTAAAGTATTTCAAGCCTTAAAAGAAAACAACCTCCAATCCAGACTGATGTACTCCACAAAACTATCTTTCAAAAGCAATGGAGAAATAAGATATTTCCATGACAAAGAACATCTGAAGAAATTCATGACCAACAACCAGCTCTACAAAATGTTCTGAAGAATAATCTTGAGAGAGATAACAGCATTGTTCAGTGGAGCAGCTGGCATGGTGGATCCTAGAGGTTGCAGGCCCACCCAGCCAGGAGCAAGGCCCCGGCACTGTAGGCCAGCAATTTGCACAGGCTTGCCTGGCACTACAGAGGCTCTGAACTCCTTGCAGCCAGACTCAGGGTCCGGGTGGCACCACACTCTGGGGTATGCTCTGCCTAGCTGCGTGGGACTGGGAGGCCTTGACCCCCACCCAGTAAGGCAGAGGCTCCACCTGCATGCTCCAGGAGGGCACCCTCACTACCTGTGCACAGGACCCAGCTCTACCAGGTCCCGTGACTCAGCACAACCCACCAGGGGAACACCTGGCCAGCCTCGCAGGACACAGAGGTACTGAGCCCAGCCCAGCCCAGAACCCCAGAGCTGCTCATCAGGGACTGACCAGCATAGCTACAGGGCCTTTGAGAGTTTGGCCTCTCCCCACCAGAGCACGGGGCACGTGCGAGCTCCATTGTTCAGTGGAGAGGCCAGCACAGTGGGTCCTAGAGGTTGCGGGCCTGCCCAGCCAGGAACAAGACCCCAGCACTGTAGACCCAGGCTTGTCTGGCACTCCAGAGGCTCTGAACTCCTTGTAGCCAGTCTCAGGGTCTGGGTGGCACCACACTGCAGGGTATGCTCTGCCTACCTGCCAGGATCAGGTAGGTCCCAGTCCCCATGCAGTAAGGCGGAGGCTTCAGCAGCATACTCTGGGAGTGTGCCCTCACTAGCTGCACACAGGATCCAGCTCTACTCAGTCCTGTGACTCAGCTCAAACCAGCAGGGGAATGCCTGTTCAGCATTGCAGGACACAGAGCCACACAGGTCCCAAAAGAAAATGACAAAACAAAAGACCAAGAGGCAGTCTCAATCCCCTAGCCCACTGAGAACAAACCCAAGAGACACTGAAATGGAAGACACTAGGAGTCACATGACTGAACTTTCTGAAATGATAGCAAATGCAGTAAAGAAACAGCTTTATGAAGCTATAGAGAAACACAAATCAGAAATAATCTCTCAGATAAAAAATGAAATGACAATCATTATGAAAAAATGTGTATATCTAAAGAAGAGCAAGATAAAAAAAATAGAAGGACTTAAGAAAATGATCAAAACTTTGAATGAACAATATAAGACACAAACAGAATGCATAAAACAGATTCAAAGGGAAATGCAGGAAATGAAAAATTCCATGGAAAGTTGGCAAAACCGCTTGAATGAAGCTGAAGATAGAAATCAGATCTTGAAGACAGCATGGTAGCCTATGGCCACGAAAGTAAAGATCTCTTAAAAATAGTAATGAACCAAGAAGCAACAATTCAACAGCTGCAAGATGATGCCAAGAGAAATAACATAAGATTAATAGGCATAAATGAAAAAGCAGGGGTCAATACTAATGACCTGCGAAGACTATTCACAGAAATAATAGCAGAAAACTTTCCAAACATGGGAAGAGAATCTGAAATACAGGTAACTGAGGCATAGAGAACCCCAATTAAGCATAACCAAAATAAATCTTCACCCAGACATATAATAATAAGCATATGAGAAATACAGCACAAGAACAAAATGCTAAAAGCTGTCAGAGAAAAGAAACAGATCACCTATTAAGGAAAGCCTATCAGAATCACAGCAGACTTCTCAACACAAACCTTGAAGTTAAGAAGAGCTTGGAGTGAAGTACTTCAAATCCTGAAATAAAACAACTTTTAACCCAGATTGATGTAACCTGCAAAACTATCCTTAAAAAATTGATGGAGAAATAAGATACTTCCATGACAAAGAACAACTGAAGAAATTTATGGCCACCAAACCAACACTACAAAGAGTACTGAAAGACACTCTAGAAAGAGACAAAGATAGCTACACTCTTAAGAACAACAACAAAAGGAAACCATTAAGCAGGGCAAATAATGAAACAGAAAATGTAGAAAACCAACAACAGAAAGATATCATGACAGGGATGAGCCAGTACATATCACTTATATCAATCAATGTAAATGGTCTCAACTCACTAATAAAAAGAAACAGACTAGCAGAGTGGGTTAAGAAAAAAACAACAACAATATGCTGTGTACAAGAAACACATTTCACTCAAAAGGAAATTCACAGACTAAAAATCAAAGGCTGGAAAACAATACTCCATGCAACAGGAACCCAGAAAAAAGCAGGGGTAGCTATTATGTTTGCAGACAATACAAACTTCAAACTGAAAATGATCAAAAGAGATAAAGAAGGTCACTACATACTTGTTAGGGGAAAACATCAAGAGGAAGAAATTACATTCATAGATATATATGCACCGAATATGGGAGCACCCAACTATGTAAGACAATTCTTTTTTTTTTTT
>RJWM01049994.1:0-10906 GCA_004363535.1 Dasyprocta punctata
GCCAATTGTCCATCAGACAAAGGACTTCTATCTAAAACATATAAAGAATTAAAAGAAATCAGGCCCCTAAAATTCAAGGACCCAATCCAAAAATGGGCATCTGAGATGAATACACACTTCTCAGAGAAAGAAATACAAATGGCAAATAAATATATGAAAAAATGTTCAACATCAACGGTCATTTGGGAAATGCAAATTAAAACAACACTGAGATTCCATCTCACTCCAGAAAGAATGGCCAAGATTAAAAAATCAACCAACAACAAATGCTGGAGGGGCTGTGGGGAAAAAGGAACTCTCATCCACTGCTGGTGGGAATGTAGACTGGTGCAGCCACTGTGGAAGTCGGTGTGGAGATTCCTCAAGAAGCTAGGATTAGAGATCCCATTCAACCCAGCTATCCCACTTCTGGGCATCTTCCCAGAAGAAATGAAAACATCATACCACAGTGATATCTGTGCACCTATGTTTATAGCAGCCTAATTTGTAATAGCCAGATCTTGGAAACAACCCAAGTGCCCATCAATCAAAGAATGGATAAAAAAGATGTGGTATTTTTATACAATGGAGTACTACTCAGCTATCAAGAAAGATTGCATTGAGACTTTTGTAAGTAAATGGTCACGACTTGAGACCATACTCGTAAGTGAGATAAATCAAACCCACATGTATAAATACCATACTGTCTCCCTAGTGTAAGAAACGGAAAAGTATATATGATCCAAAATCTGTAATAAATACTACGTAAGGGTGAAGAACAGCTCAAAGTGCAAGAGTAACTGGGAAGGGAAAAGGCGGAAAGAGAAAAGGGAAGAGGAAAAGATATAAACCTGTATATATGTATGTGTAAGATAACTAGAATGAACACACTGTTGAATCCATTCGTTGTTGAGAAAGAACAGTTAATGCTCATATGATTAATTTTACATGTCTATATCTGTTAATGTAAGTAACCATTTTAAAGATAACGATGCGCAATATTGCAAGCATTGTCAAGTTTCTGTCATCCGATTTTGTAAATCTGCAATGTTACTGTAGTGTATTTACTCTAGTCGTTTGTTTGTCTTTTTTGCTTGTTTTTGTTTTATATGTCTTTTTTTGGTTTTTTTCGCTTAAAAAAAAAAAAAAAAAGGTTCCCCGAAAGGCCTCATGGAAATGGTCATCTAAGTAGGGTTATTAATTAAACAAGTATCACAGAAATAACTAATTAAAATGGTCATAAATGTGATGGTAAGAAAAGCCCTGAATGCTGTAACAGAATGTAACAGAGAAAGAGGTGACTGGAATATGCGGAAGGATGGAAGCCTGGCCAGGAAGGGTGTCATGACATGCAAAGTTTCTGAGGAAGTGACATTTAAGCTGAGGTCTGAAGAAGAAAAATCAGTCAGACAAAAATGGAAGAATGCTTTCCAGACTATTAGAGAACAGGAAGTCAGAGCTTAACCTGTTAGAGGAACTAAAAGATACAGGAACTACATATGGAAATACAGAATCCAGAAAGGGACAGTGATTATGAACAACAGATGGTAACACTCTCCTCCTATCATCACATCACAAACTGAAATGGCTCACCTGTCTGATGTGGTAAGAGAGGGATTGAGAGGAGAAATTTCAGAATAAAAATCATCATCAGATGGAAACACTACAGGAATAACAATTTTGGTAAGTATTTTACATGCATTGCCTCGTTTGCTAGTTTCAATAAGACGGAAAGTCCTACTTTATCCCCCACTTTATGATGTCACATATTTCCTAAGAAAACACAAATTGTATGTTGTAAACCTAAGATTTAAATCACTTTGTTCTACTACTGCTAAGTAGCCACTCCACTACAAGCAGCTCTTTATGCTTAGAAAATTAGGTAAGAATAATAAAGCTAAAAAGGTAAAAGTGTCACATGAGGGCATATCACTGATTTTTCCTTTCAAATTTTCTACCTATGTTAATAAATATTAATCTATTAGAAACCAATCATGCAAACCAGTACAGTAATTTTACCAGACAACTAATAAACAAGTACCATTTTATTAAAACTATATAGCCTTTATGATTATTATAAGTCATTCATCACTAGAAAGGTAAACGTGAACCAGAAAGAACATAAAACAACACATAAATGGGTGTTTAAAACTTTTTAAAAGACTTCTACATTTTACCATAAAAGACTTTCATAGTGGTCAAATAACAGTACTCCTATTAATCTAGTTTATTTCCTAAGACTTCCTTTATAAGACAGCTATCTGGTACAATCAAGGCATAACATATAAACAAGATTGCTAGCTACTTTTAAAATAAAATTCTATTTATCCGTAAGCACAGCCATGATTGAGAATTTAAGTCCTAAGGATGAATTAGATATTCACCCAAAGTGAAAAATTTGACACCTACAATACAATGAACTCACTTAGCCAATATATTATAGTTTAGATGATCAGAGCGAATATATCATAGTTTAGATGATCATATCTCTAGCCTACTTTACTTCTACGGAAGCCAAAGGTTGGTGTACATCTAAAAATTCTTAATTTGCACATGTAAAATATTGACTAAGGATAAAAGAATTTATGCTTAGAGCTACTAAGAACTAAGAAACTAAGCTATTAAAAAATTTTAAAAATCTTACCAGCACATAAAAAAGGATACATGGGGATCATAGTTAAAAAATTTTAAGTGATTACTATGGCTGGACATGTCCTTACCACTTAATATACTTTATTGCTCTCAATTCTATGAGAAGCAGTAAGTGTATGAGGGAGTTTCCATTAGTATTATTTTATGAGATACACGAAATTATTAAATAGAAAAGGATTATTTAATCTAAAATCATGAAGACTTATCAGAGTCCAAAGGTCTGACTCTCAACTACAGTTGAAATCAAGCTTTTTTTTTAAAGAAACTGAATTACTTTTAGAAAGTAATCTGCACTACACTTCCATTAGGTAATTCACATATTAATTATTCTTCTTTCTTTTGTTGGGAGGGGATAATAATCTTTTGTATACTTAATCCAAGTTCATTTGTTATTATACAGTTTTCAATTAAACATGCTATATTGTTCATCAATTTTAATGCATTGGATTTATTAAATGATATACAACCAAAAAACTGATAAATCAACAAACATTACAGTAAAAAGTAAGCATTTTTACATGAAAGTATTTTCAATTTTCTCAAAGTAAAGTATGCCTTCAACCTATAAATAGCCTACTACATACTAGAGTGTGTTCTAAATACTCAGGAAACAGACAAGGAGGAAAAAATTTTTTCTCTGGATCTAGTAGAGGAAAATGACAAACAAATGAGCAGCAAAATGATGAGGCCACAAGAATTATAAAGAGAACTAAAATAGATACAAAGTGATGGGTAAAACTGGGATTATTTTTGATAGAAGTGATGAGGAAAGTCCCTTCTAGGAAAATATATTTTGAGCAAAGATCTGTATGTAGCTAAGAAAGAAGCCATCAGGAAGAGAAGCGATCCACATTCAGGAGTAAGGAAGAAATAATAAGAGGCCAGTGTGACAAAAGAATGAGTGAAAGAAAAGGTGTAGACAAGGTCAAGAAAAAATGTCCAGAACATGTACCAAAATGTTATAGGACGTTACATGATTTATTCCCAGTTACTGACTGAAGTAAGGGCCAGATTATCAAAAGGCGAAATCAGGCAATATGCTGACAAATTCATGCACAGTAATAATTACTTTATTCCTTCTTTCAATTTTAGTATATGTGCTATTGAATCAAGCACTATTCCTTCTTCCAAAAGCTCCAATCATTTACTGTAATATACTAGAGGATGGAGAACACTCAAATATTTTGAGGTATGCTAGATTCAGGGCCCTAACTGAGATTAATATTTGATAGACCGAAGTACTTTGGACCTTGTCAGAGTGAGGTTAAGTGGGGGCTAAGTAATAAGCCAGTCAAGCACTTCTTTGGTCCAAAAGGTCCATGAGCACACCTGGTTGCCACTTTCCCATTATACAAATGTACTGCAGAACAGACACATTTATTAGCTGATTCTACTTCAACACCAAATTTTGTTATATAGGATAAGAGATATTACAGTGAGGAAACCCAAATAAAAGTTTCAGACACTACCCCTGTCTAGTCAAGGTAGTTAATCAAATGTGATGGTAAAAAATAATGCCACCCTTATATAAAGACATAAATGCATACAAAGCACAGATCAACTTTTTTTCTTAAAGGGCTAGATAGCAAATACTTTAGGAATGCAGACAGCAGTCTCTGTTAATACAACCATAGACAATACATAAACAAATGGGCATGGCTATGCATCCTTGAAACTTTATAAGAGAAACTTTATAAGCAAAGACAATTCTGGGAAGATGGTGGGACACGAAACAAAAAATTATCTTCCTACCTAGAAAACAATTACACTGCAAGAATCTGGCATTATTTTGGAACGCTGACATGTTTTGCTGAAGGCTTGTAACTTTCCAAGGAAAGGCCTGGACAGTGAAATGGTTAATTTCTGCCAAATTCATTTCTTGGCACAGTTAGCAGCTGCCCAGCCCCACCTTCAGCCCTGTGGTAGATACCTATGCACTTATTCCAGTAATAACCTGCACACACAGCTTGCAGGAGCCAGGATGAGCAAAATGACCTTGTCCTCTAAACATCAGGAATCTGGACTGCAATTGGTGAGTACTAATTTGAAATACTGATTTTTACTTTTGATCACAGAGGTAAGGCTGGTGGCAGTTGTTGTTGCACCCCTATTTTTGTATGACCCCTCCCTCAGATGAAATGATCTTCAGAGGATTTAAAAGGCTGCCAACTTATTTTTTCTTAATTCCTTCCAGTTTTCTCTTTCTCTCCTTTCAACAGACAGGTATTAAAAGGACAGGACAATCCAAAGAAACTACAAGAAGTGAAAATTATAAAGTGACAGGTATGTCAAGGAAAAGGTACAGAGTTAGAAAAGACCTTAAATATACATGCAGGCTGATCCTGACAGCCTACAATTAAAAATACTTAATAGATATACCTTGCTGTTTTCTTTTATCTATCTTTTATTGTGTTCTTTATTTATATCTTGGGGAGAGGGGCAGGGAACACAAAAAGAACTAAAAAGTGTTATGTACATGTACCAACTACCTATAATGAATGTAATCATGTATTGAGAGCATATGTTAACACATATTAACAAAAAAAAAAGAAAGATTAGCAAACCCTGCAGAAGGAAAAGAATCTTATTCCTAAAGTTGCCAGATTACTAGATTTAAATGTACAATTTTCAACAAAGGAAACAGGAGAATAAGGCCCAGAAGAGCAAACAGAGGGAAAAGAACAAACAAAACATAACTGTTTTTGAGAAAGATCTGATGACAGATCTACAAGTCAAAGACTTTTAAACAATTGTCAAAGACTTTACAGCTGCCTTCAAGATGCCAAAAGAAATGAAGATGTCTAGAGAAAAGTCAAGAAAATGTATAAACAAATGGAACTATGAATAAGAGATTTTAAAAAATGTAAAGAAAACCAAATTCTAGAGCTAAAAAGTACAACTTGAGATTTAAAAATTCATTAAGGAGACTCAAAGGCAGATTTGAGCAAACAGAAGAATGAATCAAGGAATATAGAGATAGTGCAATGGAAATTACTGAGACTGAGAACAAAAGATTGAAGAAAAGTAAACAGAGCCCAAAGGACCTGTGAAACACCATTAAGTAGGCATGCATACATATTGTGGAAGTTCATTAACCAGACAGAAAAAGAGTCAAAGTAATATTTGAAACAGTAACAGCTGAAGGCTCCTGAAATCTGAAAAAAAGACACAAATATTAATACCCCAAAAGGTCAATAAACTCTAGAAAAGATGAAATCAAAGAACTCCATTATTAAAACACGTAAATTGGGTGTGTGGCACAACCTTGTCTTCCAAGCACTCTGGGATGCTGAGACAGGAGGATCAAAAGTTGGGATCCAATCTGGGCAACTTAGCAAGACCCTGTCTCAAAATAACAAAAAGCCTGGAGATATAGCTCAGTGTCGAAGCCCTATGTTCAATCCCCATACTGGAAAACACACACACACACACACACACACACACACACTATACAAAGCATCATGAAAGAAATGACTTGTCATATACTAGGGATCCTCCATAACAGTGATAACAAACCTTTCAGAGCTTTCAATGATACAAACCCCCCACTGTGGCATGTGTCCCATAGGTTCACCATTAATGCCTCTATAAGACTATCAGCAAGTTTCTAATCAGAAACTTTAGAGGCTAGCAAATTCAAAGTGCTAAAAGTAAACACTGTTAACCAAGAATTCTATAACTACCAAAATCATCCATCAAAAATGAGGCAGAAATTGAGATATCCCTATATAAACCAAAGCTGTATTCACACTAGACAGTAACTAAAAGCCTTACAACAAACTAAACATCTTTAAGACCCATTAATGTAACTACATTTTCCAAAGAGCAATGCTAAAAATATTAGTCTTAAAGCTAGTACTACTGTGACTTTGCATCTGTCTATATTTTCTGTTGTATATAAGAGACCAATGCATTTCAGTTATCACAGCTTCTATTCTAGGCCATACAACATAAAATGTAATTTTGTAATATCAACAGCAAAATGTGGGGGAATGGAGCACAATTTCATAAATTATTGAGGTCAAGCTGGTATAAATTCAAGTTAGAGTGTCATAACTTGATACATTGAACACAATCCCTATCATAATCGCAAAAAAATGCTATAGAATACACTACAAAGGAAATGAGAACGAAATCTACTCCAGCACAAAAAAACTTAAACACAAAAGACGAATACAAGAAATGAAGAAAAAATGGCATATTGCATAAATAAACAGCAAAATGATACAAGTTTCTCTTCACCAGTAATTCAATGTAAGTATTTTAAACACAGAGATTGGCAGAAGGGATCATCAAACATGTTGCCTACAAGAGACATACTTTAAATCCAAGGACACAAATAAACTGAAATGAAAGGATCAGAAATAATATTCCAAACAGTAAACAAAAGAGAAAAGGGGAATGTGAAAGTTGGTTGATAGTGTCAACTTTAGTAAGAAGCTAAACTAAATCAGTTCAGCAATTCCACCCACTCCAGGGCAACTTATCTCCTGGATGGAATAAAGGAGAAATGAAGGACAGATCTGCTTGTTTTTTCTGTTTTTTGTTTTGTTTTTTGGTGCCAGGGATCGAACTCACGCCCTTGCGCATGCCAGGTAGGCACTTGTGCTGCTGAGCTAAATCCATGGCCCTGCCTGTTTGAGGATCTCCAGTCTTCATCTTCAGCTTGGATGTCATCTCTGGCTGCCAGCACAGCTTCCAGTGTAGATTTTTCAAGAGCCTTCCATCGCAGATGCATTGGGCTCCTAATACAGATTCACACAGGACACTGCAGTGAGCTCCAGACCTTTATCCGAATCCTTCAGTCTCCAAAGTGTAGACAGATTCTCTGCACTCTTCCATATCCAATTCTATGGATGGCCATTGTAAGCCAATCACGCAAATTCCTATATATTTGTATATCTTGTATTATAATTGTTTCTATAGTAAACACTGACTCATACAGGGATTATACTAATACAGATTTCAAATCAAAAAGGTTACAAGAGACAACAGACACCACATACTAATAAAATTTTAATACACCAAGAAAATAAAAGTTACAAACATTTAAGCAATTAATGAGAGACCATGAAACTATATGGGCCATAGACAGTACTAAACTGACAGACAGTTCTACATTAATAGACTTCAATACCTCACTCTCAACAACAGAACAAAGCAGAAGACAAATAAGAGACTTTAGCACAATAAAACTACATCTATGTTGAAGGCACAGCTGAATTACTAGTTCAGAAATAATATTCTTAAAGATATACCACTATTCTCCAAGATGCAGTATACATTCTGAATTAAAAACCTTAAAACAATATCATGTCCCCAACAGGGAAAATACATATGTCCAGAATAGGAATAAAAGCAGAAATGGCCCTGCTTAATCATAACTTCATACTTTTTGCATGCTATCCCTACAGCTCTAAGGTCTACACTGAAAGAGGTCTTCATCAACCACAGGAGTGCAGTACCTTTTCTCCAGGAATATAGTTAAGAATCCCATTAAACTATAACCTCAAGGGCTTCCTGATCACATTGAGTGCCAACATCCAGCGAATAAAAAGCAAGAGTGACCATCTTTGGCAAGGGCAACTGACTGACCATCAGGAATTAGGGTTCCTATTACACAACAGGGGCAGGGAATAGCACGTGGTGCACAGTGATCCTCTTACAAGAATCAGTTTCTCCAATCAATTCTGAAAACACACACTTAAGTGTTTCAGTTTGGGTCTAAGAAGGATATGGAGACCAGTTAAGACAGCAAGAATGGTGTAAGTACTAACTGAAAGCAAGCAGAGTTAGAATGCATGGCAGAGGAGGGCAGCAGGGAATAACAGTTACAACCTTGGAATTGGCTACAGAAGCAGGGGCTATAGTTCATTCCACTAACATTCTTCTAATTTTCCTCCAGGATGAGACCCAACTGTAGAATGCCAGAGACGCTGTTCTTCAAATGAAAATGCAGAGGCCAAGGGTCTAGAGATACAAGGGTAAAGTGAGGACAATGATTCAGATTCCAGATCTCCCTTCAAGAAAGGACTGTGAGGCTGGAGACGTAGCTCAGTGGCAGAACACTTGCCTAGCATGCCCAAGGCCCTGGGTTCATTCCCCAGCACCAAACACATACACTTGCCCTAGCTGTACTGCCAACAGAAAACTCTTAGCTAGCAATATTTTCAAGGATTCCCTCAGCTACAGAGGGTCACTTCACTCAAAGACATGTCTTCCTCAATGTAGTATGATTGCAATGGGAGTATGAAGACCTGATCTTTTAGGTCAAAAGCAGACAATTCTGACAGGTCATCTTAGTTCCAGAACTCCCCCCACAGGAACTATTAACTCTTACTGGGACAGCACCGTACCTCTCCATCTCCAAATGCCCAATCTTGCTTCCCTATCCTGCGTCTTCATAGTTGTTCATCCCCAAAGTACTTATCCTAATAAATAATTTGCATAATAAACTGTTTGCAAGTTGGCCAAACTATTCAGCCTACAACACTGTAGCGGTACAGTCAAGAGATGATCGTGGCTCCAATCAAAGTGGCAGTGAGTAGGGCACTGAGAAATAAACTCAGGACACTTTAAGGTATATAAACTGCTGAAGAATTAGATGTGAAAAGAAAGGAGGGGGAAATCATGAATTTTTTATAAAGATGTGAAGCATAAACAATTACGTAAATGGTTGGGCCTTATACTGAGTTGGTGAAAACCAGAAAACAATATGGGACAAGGGTATGGAGAAACAAGAGTTTTGTTCTGTGCATAAATTACTATAGATATTTAGTGTACATACAAGGGAAAAAGTAGAGCAAATAGTTAGAAAAACAAAGAAACTAGGGCTAGAAATAATTTTAGAGTTATAAACATATATAGGTGTTTAGTTAAGACCTCAGGACTGAATAAGACCATCTAAGAGGGAGCAAAGAATAACAACATTTGGAGATAAGAGAAAAATGACCCTACAGAACAGACACAGCAGTAGGTGCCAGGGGAAGAGAAAAATTAGAAAAATTCTGAGAGCAAAGTATAGGTTTTATTCTTAGAAGCAATCAAATAAATAACAAAGATTTAAGATAAACCAGCTACTGATCCTTACAGGATGAAAGTTCCAAAAAAGCAAAAACAAAACAAATTCTACTAACAAAACCAAATAAATCCTAATAACTCATTTTCTAATTACTATAATGCAAAGACATTTGTAGTAAGATAGCCAAATTAACAAGTCTAAGACTTCCAATTACCAAGTCCTTTCAAGAGGGTTCTCAAAACAATCCCTGTGATGGTTGATTAATTGTGTCAATTTAAGAAGTTTAGTTAAGAAAAGCTTAAATAAATCAGCTCAGCACTTCCACACCCTAGCGTGTGGAAGACCCCAGACAAACTGTGGCTCCCTGCCTGGATGGTATAAACAGAAAATGAGGAAGGAAAGATTTGCTTCTGTGTCTTCTGAGGAGCTCTAGTCTTTGCCTTCACTTTGATCATCATCTCCTGGCTTCCAGCACAGGCTCTTCAGCCTTCCATTGCTGTGGGAAATTTCCCAAGCCAAGCCGAGCTGAGCCGAGCCGAGCCAACCCAAACCAAAAGGAAGACTCTGTGCACTGAGGAGATAAGAAGGCAGCATTTAATCTTTATACCATGGGACTGTTGGAGTTCATGCCAGTGGACTGTTGCAGGGATTAATTCCTCCCAAGCAACTGCCCTGAATCAGGAAGGAGTTTAGTCTATATAGAATTAGAAGTGGGAGGTACAAAGCAAGTGACCAAATATTACATGACTGGTTACATACATTGAATCATATATTGCCAGACAGACTAGTCTTGAAACAATAGAAACATTCCAGGAACCAGGGGAGGGGGCTCTTACAGAATGACTACACTTAAAGGCATTACCATAATACAGGAATTGTTCTGGAGAGAGAGCTTTTACTGAATGAGCACAGGTCAGCCCAAGGTGCCTTAAGGTATAGGCAATTACTCTGACATTGTCAGGGTTAACTGAACTTACCAGAGACAGCAGAGCAGCGACTTGGTCAGAATCCTCTAATTGATCATGAAATATCTATAAATTTACCATCTCATGAACGTGTTTCTACATTATAACTGTGCCCCAACACCAACACAGACCCACTGATCTCCTGGTACAGATTCGCCGAGGACACTGCAATGAGCTCCAGACCTTTGACTGGATCCTGTGGTCTCTAGTGTGCAGACACCCTCCACACTCTTCCACATCCGACTCTGGGCGGAGACTGTAAACCAATCTTGTAAATTCTTACACATTC
>RJWM01049995.1:0-10917 GCA_004363535.1 Dasyprocta punctata
TATGTGAATATTATTCGGTCATAAAGAAAAACAGTCATGCTATTTGCAGGAAGGTAGATGGAAATGGAGATCATCATGCTAAGTAAAATAAGCCAGATTCAGAAAGCCCAACATGTTTACTTTGACTTATAGATGAGACAGAGAGACAGACAGACCGAGACAAAAACCAAGAGACAGAGACCAGGAAAATAGAAGATACTAGAGATGAGAAAGGAAATCAGGGGAGAGAGGAAAAGGAGAGGAGGAAAGAAAGCAAAAGGAATAATGGGGGCTGAAAATAATCAAAGTGCCAAAGCGTATACATACACATATACCAAAACAGTGCCCATCCCTCAGTATAACTAACATGCTCTAATGAAAATATAAAGATAAAATTGAAAAAATAAAAGCAAAAGTGAGAACACACTTATGTATTTCAAGACAGGGTATGAAGTTATGCAGATTAATGAGTAACAAAGCTTTGTCTGTAGGAATTTGAAACTGAAACATTGAATTCATAGCACAATTGTTTCCCTAAATTTTAGCATAAAGCAAAGCCTATAAACACAACCTGTAATTTTTACATGGACTTTAATATGCTTGTTTCCTTTTATATTTAAATTTTAACACATTTTATTTTTCTGTAGAAATGTATTCAATTGTTTTTCACAGCTATAGCATGTAATTAAAATGGATGAAAGAGTGACTTAGTGCCCAACACATCCCAAACACCTTCCACACCTTTTACTTTGTCCAAAACTCCCCTCTCAACACTTGCTTGCCTGTAGCTGCCATGACCTGCTGCCCTAACCTTTGGAACATTTGGTTAACGTGTGACTTGCATTTGAATGATGAAGTTTTAATGATGCCACATCATAGAAGAAAGATAATATCCCAGGGAGAAATATCACTAATTGGGTATCAAGCTGAAATGCAGTACTGAAATTGAACTGGAGAACTCAAGGTGGAAGACGGGAATGGGTAGAAAATAGAGAAACCTTGCAAGAAACCAGGGAAAGTAAAAGTGAAGAAAGTAGTTGTGAATAGAGTTCGATCAGTGCTAAATCTCTTAAGGGCATTTCGTTTATACAGAGGCCACCTCACTTAGCTCACATGGAAGTAAACTCTTTTAAAAGGGATTAAACAGGCCTAGAGAGACAGCACCTCATAGAATCACTTTGACCAAATGTACACGTCAAACCACCTTGCCTCAAAGGACAGCTCATGAAGAAAGTCACCTGCCTCACATTACAGTCCAGGCTTCTTGGCTATCACCAGACACCCTGATTAAACTTGCTTTCAAAGAAATATATCAGTTTACACTTGCTTGCCAACTCAAACCTCAATACCAGGAAAATATTGGGAAGAACTCTGTTTCCTCAATTATCTCAAACTCTGTATGAAAATGTCTGATAATTAAAATTTAGAAAACAAAAGTGAAAGCTTTTGGAGAGGATACATAAAAGTTGTCTGTGATTGATGGCCAAATCAATCACTTCTGATTATTTAGTCATTTATTTATTCATGTACATCTTTTTACAGTATTATTTATAGATGCCCTCCTATTTCACCAAAAATATGTCCTAAATGCTGTTTAAGTTACTTATTCTTGAATAAGAATAGGCATGATTTATGTATAACAAAACATACACACATATATATAAAAATTTATATTATATATATTCTTTATGTTATATATATAATGCATTTAAATATTGATTTTTTTCCATAGAGAATGAATTCTTAATATAGTACTAAATAAAATATATTAAATGCAATGATGATCTTTGTTTTTAGAATTATAAACATCCATATAACATTATATTAAAAATACTTAATACATTTCTCAAAAAATTCCATGACCTATATAATAATATTTTTAATGAACAAATACAGAAATAAGAAACTTTAGCTCCTATAAAAGCTTGTATTTTAAGTCACAAAATGAAAATATGTTAATCACAGTCTGCGCTCATATCACCATTTTCAAACATCTAAAGCAAGTCTAAGTTAATGACTCTGTCAACCTGCTGTTTAGTCATGGTTTCTGATCAGCAGGATCTAACGTTTATCCTGATATAACAATTTTAAACCCTCTGATTTTTCTTGGAAGCTCAACTAATCATGATAGTCGATGGCTTGAAAAACAAACTTCCTTCTTTCCTGAAGCAAAGATATTTAGTAATACATTTCTTCATGTGTAGCTATAGAACATATCTTTCAACATTGTTTTTTCCATGTAGTAAATAGAAAACGTTAGGATGTCTCATGGGGAAATAGAATTTCCTCTTAGATTAATAGAAGAAACCCCAGGGCTAAGGTATAGCTTAGTTGTAGAGTGTGTGAATAGCAAGCAAGAAACCTTGGGTCCAATCTTCAGCATGAAAAGCAAAACATAAACAAACAAAAATTTTTTTAAAAAAGAAGAAATACCAGTTCCATTTGTTTTATGAATATAAAATGAAAAACATAAATTATTAATTGGAGATTATGATACTAATAAAAATGTTAAACTGTGAATGATAACATAAGCAGCATAATTCAAATGATCAATCAGACTTTCTAACCACATGCTGAATTTCATTTGGGTTACGCAGCTAGCACTCTCTAAAACACGCACACAATTGCTCCTATTAATTCATATGCAGTTGCTGGAACGTGAGTGCCTTACTGCCCATCCAAAAGAGATAATGTATTAATGGCTTAGGCTCTCCAAAGACTGTTTGTTTGCAATATGAATATTTCATATTTGGAAAAGCTGTAAATTTGAATATAGATTGACTCATAATTTGTTCTTTGGCTCTACTCACAAGTACAAATGACACTAATTCTCATAGCTTCTTCAGAATCTACAAACATAACCTTATTCATATTAGTAGATGAGATACCTCTGCAAATTAACTGTGTGACAATGCACTTTAGAAAATAAATATCCATTTCAATGTTTAAATAGTTTAGTCTTTTGAAATTAGTGGGTTCATGTTAGAAAAATATGTTAAAAGTTAAACAGTGAATTTATAAAAATATCTCAATCGGTCATAAACATATTTTAAATATTAAATCATAAATAAAAAATAAAAATTTAAATAACACAAAAATAACATTTCTTATCTCTAAAATGTGTTAAATAATAAAATTATCACAATTATTTGTGAGGCTGAAGGAACAGATAATTTCATGCATAATTGTAATATAAATTAGAAAAACCTTATGAAGACACATTTTGTGAAATGTAATAAACATTCAGATGAGTTTAGCTTCTGACCTACATCTAGAAATCGTTATGAAGATACAAACCAGTAATATTTTAAAAATTGCACTAAGTTATTCATAGCTGTAGTTTATAATCTCAAAATTCTATAAACATCTTAAATGCCCAAATAAGAAGAGTAGTTGTAAAATATTTAGTTCTTCCATATAATGGAGATATAGAATAAGCCCCACCTACAAATAAGGAATGAGATCTTCATGAACTGAAAGAAGTGATTTCCAGAATGAAACAAAGTTCAATGGAATATATGTATCGTGCTCTTTTGTGTAAACAGGGAAGAAATTCATGTTGGATGAGGGAATTGAAGGGGTAGAGAAAGAATAAGGGGAAACAAGTGTGACACTTATTCGTACATCTAATGTAATATATTTCAATCTTTATAGACCACATAAATTGTTCACACAATCAAATTTAAGCTTAGTCAAACTAACCAAAATAAGAGGAGTGGCTTATTTAAGCTACTGTTAAGCATGTTCTTTGCATTAATGGTTTCAGATTAAAGATGAGAATAACTCTAAGCAATACTGAATCAGAGTTGGTAATTTCTGTCTTCTTTCATTCTTTGTGAAGTTTTTGCTGTTGATTTATTGTGTGCTTTTTTGTTTGTGCAATTCATGTCAGTAAAAAATTCTTAAGCTACTTCGTGTGAATTTTAGGGTTCAGAAAATAAAATAATCCAGTTCCTTCATATTGCTTCCTTTGATAATTTATTCAATATACATTTATTAAATGCTAAATGCAGAATAGCTACCAGATTGTACATGGATAAACCTACAAAACTAAGAACTAGCAAATGTATTCAGCGAGTTCAAGTTTTATCTACTCAGGCAAACATGAGAAGTTCAATAGGCAATCAGAATTTCAGGAAAAAAGAATATGCAAGAAATTTTCATATACTTATATTTATTGAGTGGCAGATCAGATGCATTTCAGGAGCAAAACCAAATGTGCATGACCCTTTTTTTAAGTGAGGATGTGGTTACACAGGGATCTTGAGTGTTCATTTGTCATGAAATGCATTAAAAGAGATACTAGCATATTAGCCCCATCTTTGCACACTATAAATGGGTTACTGTTGAATGACCCATAATAAAAGTAGCTGCCAGAATTTGAAGTCTCAAAGATATTCTTTTAATAGACACTCAGCTTTCATGTGAAATTAGCAGAGTACATGCAAAAAGAAGCACATGGATGATTTAATAATTTCTATCTAAATATCACAAGCATTTTTATAAGATTTTCAGGATAGTGTTCACAAGATGATTAATGATGCCCTATAAATTACAGAAAATTTTATCAAAATACTTGCATCTCATCTCTTTTAGGATGTTTATATTCAGAAAATAGACTGTTTCTGGTTCCATTACACAAACATATCTACCATAGGCAACCATTTTCGAACTGGTTTAATCACATTGTACCTAATTTTAATTGACTAGGGTTTGGGGTATCTACCCATTGCTTTTATGAAAAATAAAATACTCAAAACATGCAAATTAAATGTAAAATCATGAAGAAAAAAGAAGTAATAGACAGGCTGGGAATTCAGTTCAGCAGCACAAATGTCTGCCTCATGTGCACAAGGTTGTGAGTTCCATTCCCGGTACCAAAAAAAAAAAAAAAAAGAAGTAGAAGTAATAGACAAAAGAAGTATATCCTTTTATGTAATGCAAATTTAATCCACAGCACCACAAAAAAGTAAAGCACTCCATGTTCATATCAATCAAATGTTAAATCATAAAAATAAAACATGAATATATTTATTTATGAAGTAATATAGCTAGATACTTAGGGGCAAAGATCTTTCAATGCATAATGCTAAAAACAAATCTTAAAGGAAAGAAATCAAAAGATTCAATTGAATGAAAATGTAAAACTTCTGCATGTAAGAATATCTCTTAAAAAGAATATATTTTTAAAAAATAACAAAGTCAAATCATCTATCATGAGACCTGAACCCATTTGTTGATTTGCAAATGAACTGTCAAAAGAGCAAGTTGAAAAATCTACTTTTCATGAGAGTTCTAAATTTATGTAAGTCTGAAATTCTTTTAAATCGAGCCAAATATTCAACCTTGTTTACCACAGAATAAAATGATAGGATGATGAAAAAGCTGAATGTGATATATTCGTATAGTATATTTTTGGAACACATGATAAAGACTTATGTGTAGTTCTTACTACAACTTTCATTAAGTTATTATATTAACACTAGGAAAAATTTTTAGTTCGAGTTTATTTGTCAAAGTCACACAATTCTTACTTAGAAAACTATGAGATTCAAATCTTGCAGATTCAAAAAGTGCCGTCCTCTTCCTTTCAGCACCTTTCTTCCCAGTTAATGGCAAGTTTTGGGGACTTCTATTTTCTAGTAAGGTTTATTTTCTAACATCTGTCATATTTCAAAGAGGCACAATTGGAGGAGGAAAAGGAAAACATGTCAGAGTGATACAAAATAAAATAATCTACTTTGCTTAATATATTAATTTAAAAATAACAGTATAATCAGCTGGAAGTATAGCAACAACAATCTACAAGGAAAGGAGAACGTTTTAATGGCAACGTTTCACAAAATAGAAGCTAAACAATAAAACAGTGCCGCATCCAGCACAGTTCTTGAATTTCCTGGGGCGAGGATGGTGGAGGATGAAGAAATAAGACAAGAGTCAGAATGTAGAAAGCTGTGGTCAGATGGAGTCTCCTCTCCTGGTGGGAGAAAAGGAACCGCTCATTGACTACAGCACGTTTACACATACGCTTGAGAGTACATTGTCAGTTGAAATTCCTTTGCCCAAAAACTTGTTTGCCTGGCTTGTTTCGGGACTCACATTCTTGGTCCTGCATGTGCGGTCTATCTCCAGCATTAGCTGCTCCCCACAAAGCAGCTTCTGGGTCGGGGAAGAGCAAGGCTCTGCATCATAACCTTAGGAATCCTCGGTCTATTTATTCTCAAAATTTTCTCTAACAGGTAACAGTTTAGTTGGTAGATAAAGTAAGTAAACGTGCCTGTAATTTTCTTCTCTCTTCGCACTGAAATGGAGTTTGCACGGATTTTGGATAAAGGTACAAAATGGTGAGGGGCTGGGTGAACCTGCAGGGCTGATTCTCTCTGTGTGAGTGAAGACTCCAGGACAAGATATCACAAGGTTTGCTACCCATGAGAACTGGGTTTCCTCATTTCTCACTGGAGTAAAGAAAATAGTATTAAAACTCTTCAGATCATTTTTGTTGACTTTATCGGAGATCTCAAACCTTGGATATATCTTTAGCTGTGAATATTCCCTAGAATTAGAATAAATTATTTTCTTCTACTACTAATTTAAATTATCCTATCCCTACTAGGGGCTAGAGTAAAATTCTATGGTTGATCTGAGGATCACAATGTTCCACATATGGCAGAAAAACCAAAGAACCAAGTCAAAAATTATGGCAACTTGAACCTACTAGCACCTTAGATTAGGTTACATATCACTTGGATATGTATGCTTAGCTAAAGTAGTCTTGTAAAAGAAGAATTCCTTTAAGAAGAAAGAGGACGAAAAGGAGGAGGAGGAGGAGGAGATGGAGGAGGAGGAGGAGGGGAAGGAGGGGGAAGGGGAGGGGGAACAAGAAGGGGAGAGGGAGGAAAAAAAGTAACTGGGAAAAAATGACTTTTGGAGGTGACTTTTACATATCTCAGTGCTTTCTTCTCTGGTTTTAATAGATATAATTGGTCTCTCCATGTTTTATTATCCCTTATTTCCTAATCTTTTAAAATAAGGTGACCTCAGTCTTGCAGGTGGTAAAAATGGAAATCATTGAATAAACATTAGTGCCACAGATGAAAATTGCTTTTTTAAAGTTAAAAATTTTTCTGTTTTATGTGCCTTTTCTAAAGTGCATGCATTTTGATTTTCTACTTACCCTTTATTCTATTTTAATATTATTGAGTGGAAGTGATATTCTCTGCAGTATGTTCTTTATGGAAGAAGTTAGATAGCATATATTCACTGAAGGGTAGACAATTCTTCCTAAAAACCTTTATCCAGCAAGGAGCTATATTTTATATTTCATAAAAGTATTTTTTTGAACTGTTGGATCTTATATATAACTAAACACTTTCTACTACCTCTAAAGGATTGCTTTATTATTGTTGTTGTTGTTGCTTTATATTATTAGAGGAGTGGGCTTATTTTGTTCTGACATTGTTTACACTTCTCAAATACTTTTCTGGCTATTTCTAAAGTCTTTGTTGCTAAATTTTTATCTTCAGCAATATCCTCTTCCTTTCATTTTACATACTTAATAGTATTATACATCTTCATCTGGATGTCAATAAGTATCTCAAATTTACATACTCTCCAAACACTCTCTAATATTCTTTTGTTTGCTACTCACATGATCCCCTGTCCAACTAGAAGTTTCACCCAGTTGACATGCCTTGAAGTTACTTTAGGTTATTCTCTTTTATCACCCACATTAAACATCTAGTCATTCAGGCTTCATTATCAAATTAATTACTGGATCTGATGAATGTTGCAGTTTTTTCTGTTACCACCAACTGAGGTTCAGTCACCATTCCCACAAACCTTGTCTAATGCAACAGCTTTTTAATTAGTGTCACGGATATTGTTTTTGTTCCTCTGATGTGTATTCTCCACACAGAAGCCAAAATAGTCTTTCAAAAAATAAATGTTGTAATTCTACTTTTTAAAACTCTACATTAAGGTGTCATCACACTTAGAATAAAATCTAAATTCTTATCAAAGTCCATGTCCTGCTGCACATTTTGATCTATGCCTGTCCCGTGACTCTGTGTCCCACCCTGTTTCTGTTAAAGTGGTGCTAGTAAAGCAGGAGTTTTGCTGAATGTGATGGGTTTATTCCTGCCTCGAAAGTGTTACTTCTTTAAGTCTCACAGATTTTCATATAGTTTCCTCCCTTTCTTAATTCAAATTTATTATTCTAATATCACCTTAGCTACAGTGTCTCCCCCTTCTGACCTACTATGTTTGCTCTAAAATGTATTTTATTTTATTCCATATATATATATATATATATATATATATATATGTTATGAACAGCACGGTTTATATCTGGATATCCCCCCAAAGCCTCATGCATTCAGTGATGGAGCTTTTGGAAAGTGATCAGACTATGAGGTTTCATATCTGACTTGCTCTTGGTGTCTGGTTGGAAGACGTAGATCACCGTGGATGTAGTCAGGAAAGGTTTATCTGCCTTCCAACCTCCTTCCTTGACACTCTGCCTTCTGTCTGCCATGCCATAAATAGCATTCCTTCACCAGGCCTTTGTGCCATGTCTTCCTGCCGAGCACGCCTACTATGGACTGAAACCTCTACAATCTGTGAGCCGAAAGAAACCTCTTTTTTAAGTTGTATTGGATGTGGGTGTCTATTGCCTTAAACAACATTAGGTAAGATGAATAAGGAAAGTGATTTGGTTTGCTTTTTATATTTATGCATTGCTATCACTCCAAACTAGGAATGCTCAATCATAGCATTATTAACATTTTGAACTATGTGATTCCTTGTTGTGGCAGGCTCTTTGCATTGCAGAATACTTAACAGAACTGCTCTACCTACTACTTTTCTGGTTTAACTCCACAAATTGGTATGTATTTCATGAGGCACAAAATTACCCTTTAAATGAGAAGCAGTGGCCCTCACTCTAACATGACCTGCCACAAGGGAATATTCTCTAATTGTCTCTCTGCTTCTTTTTCTCTATGTTATGCATGTAGCAAAGAACATTCAGGGGTACATGAAAACATTGATTTCAGGTTTTAAAAAAGGAAAGAAAGTCCTTACAAATTCTGATTATGCAGCCATTAAGGATAAACTTGAGACTTTTATAGGTAGATGTATGCAACTAGAGACACATAGTCATAAATGAAATAAATCAAACTCACATGTGCGAACATCATATTGTCTCCCTGGTGTGAGGAACTGAAAGTGTAAACAAGGCCCAAAATGCATAATAGATATTGTGAAATGAGAAGAAACTGGTGAAAGGAATCTTGTACTCTGATTAATTACTTTAAAGATAATACTCAATGTATTAACTATTGTTATTTTCCTATTATTTTGTTATGAAAATCTGTTTTACTTTTTTCCATAAAATTAAGAGAGAGAGAGAGAGAGAGAGAGAGAGAGAGTGAGGAGAGAACAAGACAAATAGAGAGATCTCTTGCAGATAGGAAGGAGTCCTAGGGGACCAAGGGCAGATGTTGAGGTGGAGGGGCTGCAGAAGTACACAGATTGAAGATATGCCAGGTGCAAGGTTCTAATAACCTAAATGAATGTGGACATCATATGCCATAAACATGCACTAAGGTTAGTAATGTCAACGAGAATGACAAGGGGGAAAGGGGAATTAGAAAAGGAGGGAGGAAGGGGGATGGAAAGTGCTTAGAAATGAAACAAACCATTTCATGCACATGTACCAACTCTCCAAGATTAACGTAAAATGCGTGTGCTGAAAATGTGTATTAATAAAATAAGATACATAAAATAAATAAGCAAGACAGTTGTTTCAATGTATTTTTTAATTTTGCCATTTTTACATTGGGAACAATCTAGGTTACGGTCAGAAAAACTGTCGTGGGGGGGACATGCTCAGGGACATTCGCTCACCTATTTTTACAGAATTTTCTCTTTTATATCTTTTAAAAAATTGTAAACAAATTAAATTTAAGAGAATTTATCAGCATTTAGAATCAGACAACACTCAGAAACAGCAGAAGGTCAGAGAACCCTGCCTAGCAAAATGAACAGCAAAGTTTTTAAGTGAAACTTAGAAGCAAAAAAAAGAAATCATTTCACTGGCTAAAGCTAAGTGTCTACTTGATTTCATTGACTGGATGAAGCTTATATGTAATTAGCTGAAGTGTGGACAAAGATGTACTCTTAAATTGGACTTAATTTTTTTTTATTATTGCTGCTATTTGTTTCTTTGCTTTTACAGGAATGCGAATTAAACCCAGGGCTTTTACACTGAGTTATCTTTTTGGTCCTTTTCATTGTATTTAATTTTATTTATTTTATTTTATTTTCGAGACAGGATCTGTTAAATCACTAAGTAGCCCAAGATGGGCTTGAACATGTGACCTTCCACCTCAGTCTCCCGGAGTGCTGGGATTGTAGGTATGTGCTCCCTTGCCCAAGCAGATTTAAGTCTTTGTGTGATCAGGTTGCTTCATAGAAAACAAATTAAAGACAGAGTGTTAGATCATGACTTTCTGTTTGTTTAATTTAATAATATGGATAGAATACAGGGAATTAAAAAGGCAGGTAGTAGAGCAAAAATTCTTAAAATCTGTGATTTGTGGTTGCTTTTAAAAAATGATGGGGTAGGGGAACGTGAAGATGGTGACACCAAGATAGCTGAAGAGAAGTAATGTGTGCTTTTCTCCCCAAAAAAGGACCAAAACAAAGAGCTGTTTCTTTGAATCGGAGTGGTTAGCACATAGTCAGGATGTGGCAATGTCCAGCACCTTGAACATGATGGTATTATAAAGAAGCATAAAACAACATCCACCAACCTGTCTCTGACCAACTGTGAACCAAGAGGGACTTCACTCACTGGAGAAGGGGTAAGCAAAAGACCTCAGTAGCCTTGACTCCTGCCACAGACAGCATAAATATTTTCTGCTGGGCAAGCCTACA